>PVJI01003199.1:0-128464 GCA_004026765.1 Micronycteris hirsuta
ATAGCAGCCACCCCTCAAAGTCACTTGCCACTCCTTCGTTTGCTTTCTCTCTTCCCCAAATTTGTTGAATGTGAAAATTTTTTTCAAGCTCTGCTCTTGCTGTCTTTATTCATTAGTGGGTTTCTGGGGAAGGAGGAGTTATGCATGCATTTTAACATAAGCCTCATTTCTAAATTCTGGACCTTTCAACTAGCAGTATAAATCCTCAATAGAAATTATGAAATTACAGTTCTTTCAGCATATTTCATAGGTACTGGTGCCTGATTGTTGCTTCTCAGCTTCACACATGCTCCTTTGCCCTGGCTTGTGATCCCGTACTGTGTAAGCATTTCTTGTTTACCGGGTGGCTTGTTATTAGGCTTCGTCCGTAGGGCTCTGGAGGGACACCGCAGGGGGAAGGGGCTCCTTTTCCTGTTCCCTGTGTACTTTTGTCTCTGGCTCCTGTGGTGTGAGGCTGCCAGAGCTTGAGGGGAGCCTGGTGACACAAACCCTTCAGTGGGCTTTGCAGACACCCATCAGTGAATTTCTAGTAAGCCTCAGTGGTACCTAATGGGGGCCTCCTGGTGAGTCTCCACACAGACCAGCAGGCAGCTTCCAACTTTCCAACACTGGCTGATGGCACTTCAGTGTTGAATGCTCTCAGGAATGGTAATCTCACCCCCTCCACAAGCTTTTTTTACAAAAGTCAATTGATTAGTTTTCTAGTTTCTAAACTGCTGTCAAATTTCAGCCTCATCCCCGTAGATGATCCCCATCATCATTACTGGAGGTTTTCCTGTCTGCGAATTTTTGAGTGACACATTCAGACTCTATCTTTTGCTTTATGCCCACAGGTGCCTAATTACAATTATACTGTGTATTTTACTAGTTTAATTGTCAGAGGATGACCTCTTTTTCAGGATCTTTTTTTTTTTTTTTTCATCTATAACCCATACCAAGAAAATGTCCTCTGATCAAAATGAGACAGAGGACACTTACCTCGAGGCTGCCCCAAAGATATGACTTGGAACTTCCTGAAAATCAAAACCTTGCTAGAGATGTTTCTGCCAGGTTCCCTATGGCTTTTAATTCATGTGATGAACCACTAAGGGAGAGAAATGAAAGGAAAACCATGCTTATGGATGATCCTGAGGTAAGAGAAATAGCAGTTGGTAAAACCTTTGCCCCAACTGCCCATCGCTTTTTCTCTTCATTATGATACAACTCGGGAAGGTTGTAAGATCAGCTGTCACAAATGATGAATTAAGACAAAATTATAGGCAGAGGATGCCTTATTCTGGTATCAAATTTAAACCTCTGAAGGGCAAAAGGGAAAGAAACATTTTTTTCCCCTTGTTCATTTAAGTCTTAACATTCAGAGTTAGAAAGGACCTAAATGACGAGCTGAGAATGTCCTGTCGTCCCGCCCTCCCATTTTAGGCTGATATTCTTGTAGATAAAATATAGGGGCACAGACTTCCTCATGAGAATTCAAAATAGGTAAGATTGGTCTCTGAGAGTTAAGCTATGAACTGACTTAGATCAGTGTGGGGAAACGCAATGTCATCCTAGAAACAGAATGTTTCCTAGGCTGAGACCTCATGGAGGCACTGACACAAGGCAAAGGAAGAAACGACTTAGCAGGAAGAAGTTGAAGAGAGGCAATGCCTGTCTAAGTCAGTTCTGCAAGAGAGAAGCTCCGACTCCCGCTGCCTGCCTGGAGCATCAGTCAGCAGCATCTTCATACTCCTCTTCCTGCTTGGATTCCATCCATTCCTAGTAAATCACTCATAATCTTGCTCTCCACATGGATTTGCCTACAGAGTGATAACAGCCTGATCCTCCAACATCTCTATCATACCTGCTTGACAGTTATTTTCTCATTGGAAATGAACAAATTAACAACATGGTGGCTGTCAACTTGGTTGATTGGCATCTGAAATTTGGTGTGTTAACAAATCATTTGTCTGCCTTCTTAGCCTAAGGAACTAGTGTGGGATCAGTTGGAATTCTATGACACTTAAAAGGAACCCTAAATTATATCTGAACTGTTTTCAGATAATGATATGTATTCATTATTTTTCTTGCCTAGAAACTTAATTCTAGAGGGGAAGTTATTTAACTGTAACTATGAAGAGGAGTAGAACACTATTATGATTAAGAACATGGAGTTTACATGGAAACAACATGGCTGCAAACCCTGGTTCTCTTACCTTCCATCACAATACCCACAGGCTCTGGCTAGTCTGTCTGTGTTCTAGGTGTCTCATCAATAAAGTGAGCATAATGAAAGTATTCATGTGATAGAGTTGTTCTGAGGCTTAGATGCCCATAAAATACTTATCGAATGCCTGGTACTTGATAAAGGCTTAATAAATCTTTGCTGTCTTAACCATAATTATTATGACCAATTTTTTTCCTTCTTTTTAAAGATTAAAGCCATCTTCCACTGACAATCTGAGTTTATTTAGATCAGCCCAAGAGGATCAGTGTGAAAAATGGAATTTAAAGAAATTTTGGCCAAGCACTGTTCTGATATAAAGTAAATAAAAAGAAACACATAATGCATATAATGAAAAAGATCTCATTTCGTTTCAGGTAATAATGCATCAAATGGAGACAAAGACTGGAAGAGGGTGACGGTGGGCGGTATCAAGTAGAGTGGCCCTGTCAATGTTAGGTAGAGCAGTATCGGAGAGATGGCATTAAAGACTCACAGAGAAAGTGGCACCTGAGCTGAGATCCAAATCTGGAGGAAAAAATTCAGGAAGAGGGCACAGCAAGTGTGGCCTAGAGGAGGGAAAGAACTTGGCTTTTCTAAAAATAGAAAGAAGGCCAGTGGAGATTAAACAGTAACAGGGTGGGGGAATGTAGGGGTGGTGGGGTTGGAGGGAGGGCTTACAGTCACTGTAGAGAACGGGGTGTCATGTCGAGGCTAAAGGAACTAACTATGGCAGGGTTTGTGGCAGTGTGGCCCCGGGCTGTGGTGTGGAGAAAGGGTTGGCATGGGTAACCCATTTTTGAGGGAGACTGAAGGTTAATGCCCTAGGCCAAGGAAGAAGACCAGTGGGTTAGGCTGGTGCAGAAGCACTGGGAATGGAGAGAAATGGATGGATCTGGGATGTATTTTAGAAGTAAAGCTGATAGGACTTCCTGACAAATTGGATGTGGGGAGTAAGGGCCAGAGAGAAGTTCAAGATGATTTGCAGGATTTTTGGCGTGAGCAACTGTCTGAGTGCTCATTTCATGGAGTGAGGGTGGGTGGACTGGAAAAAGTGGGTTTAGAGGGGGAAAATGGAGTTTTATTTAAATGTGTTTAGACTACTGTCAATTAGCAGTGTTAAATTTTAGATATTTAGGTGGCCTTGGCAGGGAATGTTTTTTTGCACTTTCTATAAAGTTTTGAAAATGAAAAAGCATATTTTGAGGAGTCCTATAAACCTAACACCTTATGCTGAAAAACGCCATCCTTGTTCAATCCTTCTGTTACGTGTGGGAAAAAAGTACATTGTTTAGGGATGCGATTTGCTCTGTGAGTTAATAGTGAGGCTGGTCCTAGAACCTGAGCTTGCTTTTCTCCTCTTTCTTCTCATCTTTTCTTTCCCATCCTTCCTTCCTCCCTCCCTCCCTCCCTCCCTCCCTTTCTTCCTTCCTTCCTTCCTCTCTCTTTCTTTCCCTCCCTCCCTTTCTCCCTCCCTCCCTTCCTTCCTTCCTGAGCTATAATTCTATTCTTCAGTCAGTCCCAAGATTGTCACCATAATTAGAAGAGTTTTAGTAGAAAGACTTTTGGATAAAACAAAAATGTTGTTTGCATGAAAATGTGGCCTCTTAAATAAAGAATAAGAGGCAGAAAGGGATAGTGCCCAACTGGGAATAGATTTTCCTAAACACCATCTTAAAGGATCCTTTGCCCATGGGGGCTGCCACAGAAACAGATCATGTGCTGATGTTCAGCAAGTAGGCCTTGTCTGGTATGAAATAATTATTTAAATGTGTATTATTGGGACCCTGTTCGAGTCCATGTTATATTTTTCTGCTCGAGGGATTGGGACTGACCAGGGAAGCCTTTAGTGATTGTTGAGAAACCAATACTACAAATCCCAAACCAACCTGCACACAATGCCTCATAAAAATCTCATCAGTCCCCCATGCTCTCTCTGTATCAGCATTCTGGGCACTATCACAGAGATCCTGCGAATTGCACACTTATAAATTATTCATTTGTAACATGTGTTGGAATGCAGCTATGGAAGCAGAAAGGTTTTTCCCTTTAGCTTCAGATCTGCAGCAGCTTGCTTTCAGATTTTGTTTTGAATTTTTGAGCTTCCCTGAAGACACCAGACCTGTTGTTGCCTCAAAAGTATCCCAGAGTATGTTCCAATTAATCTTGACTGTCTCTTTGACCAATTGAGTGGAAATCAGAAACCGACCTTTTGCCAGGAATTATGCTAGACAGTGGGAACGAAGAGGTGGCAGAGACGGTCTCTGTGAAAGATGCTCATAGACAGGAGACAGCACAGCACAGCAAGGGATATCATGGGGATATGCACAGGGCTGGTGAGAATGGAGGCAGCATCTGACTCATCCTGGCTACTCATGGAAAGAAGACGTGAGGGAAGGCTTCAAAAGCGACACCTGAGAATACTCACATACTGCTGCTGGGAAGGTAAAATGGTACTACCGCTTTGGAAAAGTGGAAGTTCTTCAAAAGGTTAAATAGTGTTACCCTATGACCTGGCAATTCTACTCCATATATGTATGAAATGAAACGTAGGTCGACAGAAAAACTTGTATGTGAATGCTTACAGCAGAGTCATTCATAATAGCTCCAGAGTGGAAACAGCCCAAATGTCCCTCAGATGATGAATGGGTAAATAAAATACGGTATTCACACAATGCAAACTATTTGACCTTAAAAATAAAGGAAGTATAGAGGCAGATGACAGCATGGATGGGTCTTGAAAACATTATGCTAACTGAGAGAAGCTGACCACAAAAGATCAACTATTGTATGATTCCATTTATATGAAATGCCCAGAATAGGCAAATCTATAGCAACAGAAAGCAGATCATTATTTACCTAGGGGTGGGGAAATGGAAGGGTTGGGGGCTATGGCTAAGGGGTACAGGGTTTCTTTTTTTGTGTAGTACTCTAAAATTGATTGTAGTGAGGGATGCACAAGTTTTGTGAATATACTAAAAGTCCTTGAATTACACACTAAAGTGGGTGAATTATGTGGTTATGAGTTAAATTTTAATGAAGTTTTAAAAGAAACAGTGACACCTGAGGGCCAGTGGGGAAGAAAGCTGGGAGAGGACATTCTAAGGAGTGACAATAGTGAGCAAATCCACCCCATCAGCAAGTCCTATTGACTTCACATCCAAAAATTTATTCCTGTTCATTCTTGGCCTCTCTGTTGGCACTGCCGCCACCCTCATCCAAGTCATCTCAACCCCCACGTGGGGGCCACTGCGGTAGACTCCTAACTACTTCCGTTCTTGTCCACGGTGTTAGAGAGTCTAACGCAACGCAAGGCTATTCCTCTCATTTTCAGGGCTCCAGGTTGGTTTTGCCTGGTGTGACATGGTGTCCTCGTGAGCTTCCAAAGGCTGAAGGGAAGTGGAGCCACACCTGCTCCTGTGGCTTTGGCAGAGTTTCCCAGTTGTCCTCTGAATCATACCAGGTCGCTGAGATTCCGGGAGACAGTCTCTGGGGCTTCCCTCACCTACAATTTCCTGTGATTTCTCTGATCTCATACTCTAGACCTTCCAATAGCCTTTTCATTTCTCGGTCCCCATATTCAGTCCGCTGCTGCTTGAGACACAGGGCATGGTTTCTGTTTGCTTGATTCAGATCCTTACAGTCTGTTCTCCACACAGCAACTAGCATCGCGTTTGAAAAATAAATCACATCACGACTTTTTACTCCCCTGCTCAAAATTCTCTAACAAGGGCTCCATGTGAACTTGGTCTCAAATCCAGATTCCGTATAAGACTAGGCTTCCTCTCCCTACTCATCTGTTTGCTCCCTCCCCTTTTTCGATGCCCCTTCCACATCGACCCCCTTCCTGTTCCTCCTGGATGTCCAGCTCTTCTCACCTGAGAAGCTTTGCACTTGCTGCTCCCTCTGCCTGGGACACGCTACCCCGGGTTTCTGCAGGGTTGGTTCCTTTTCACCACACTGCAGCTCAGCTACCTCTCCACCGTACCCAGTCTGCCCGCCTCCTCCGTCACACTCCACCACAACCCTGAGTTTTATTGTCTTTGTTGCTCTTCTCACCTGCTGAGGCTATCTTGTTCGAATATGTCCTGTTTTGCTTACTATCTGTCTCCTTCCTGGAATGCAATCCCCAGGCAAGCAGGGGCTTTGATGCACTGTAGTATGTCCAGCACCTAGCTCAGTCTCTGGCACGTAGAAGCTTCGTGCACTCTTGCTTGGTGAATGTGTTGAAATGAGGAAGGACGAGGGAAGGCAGAGCACGGAGGGCCTATCATACAGTCAATGGCTGGAATTCCACGGGGTGGATGTGGTGAGGACAGTGGGAGGTGAACTGCGAGGACACCCAGGAAGATGGGTCGCCTGGGGCTTTGCTCTAGCCATGTCATCTTAGAAAAGGCATCTGATTTCTCCAAGCTCCAGTTCTCCACTTCAAAATAGAATGTCTAACCCCCAACCCATGGGGTTTAAATGTACAGATTAAATGTGCTCATAAATGCTCATACACACGAAAACCTTGTGGAAAATACAAAGTGACCTGTTCATATATTTAACACTAACTCTTATGGTGTACCGACAGGGTCTCAGTCCTGAAAATCCCTTGAGGAGCCCATGTCTGGAGGGGAAGAGAGACCCACAGAAGTCCTAGCAGGGGTCTCACACGATTATTCCATAAAGCCTCCCAGCCCAGGGTCTGACCTCCAATTGTTTCTTACTATCTGGTGCAGCCTTTGCCAGCTCTGGGGTTTCCTCGAGGACCGTCAAGGGCCTTCACAGTTCCACAGGGCCTGAGAGGCCCCTCTGGACACATATGCAGGAAGCCCAGACTCCCCTGGGATCAAAAGTCCCAGCCTCCTGATCTCATCATCTGCGTTTCCTTTGACAGAAGGTGGGCTGTTTATGGGCTTGCATCCTCCCTCCCAGATGCTTAGTCCATCAGTCTTCATTCTGATGCGACTCTCCCTCCTTTTTATACACAGGTTTCATTTTATATTCTTTTTTCATTGCCCCATATATTTCTCCTCTTTCAAACTCTTTTTTCTTTGCTAACTTTTGCTCTGTGAGTCCTTGTGCCTGGGATTCTGTTTACACCCCTTCAGGTTCCTGGAGCTGGGCAGCATCCATGGAAATCCCCTTTATATCCCTGGAATTTTATCCACACCCCCTACTTGTTTTAGACACGGCATATGGCCCCATGTCTGTTTCGAAGCTGGCTCTGATTTAGGGCAAGGACTTGGTCTTTGTCACCTCTTTCCCCCGGGTCACTGCTGTGCCTGACACACAGTGGGCAGTCGCTGGAGGTGGTTTGATGGGCTGTCGTGTCGATTATGACTTAGAACCATCCATCCTTGGCTGCTCTTTGTTGTGTCTAAGTGAAAAATTTAAGTAAAAAGCCTCTTCTTTGTCCCTAAAACCAGTCAGGATAGTGTAGCTCCCTTCAGGACCGAGGGTTAAAGAGGGGGAGATGCTGTGTTTAACCGTCATACTTCCATGTTCAAGGTTTATCAAGGTCTTTGTTTCTCTCTCTTTGCTGGGTAACTGAGGGTCTGAGCAGGGTTGAATGCTACCCTGTGTCCAATTCAGCCCAGGGTTGGACCAGCAGCTGCTGCGAGAGAAGACGGCACTGATGGGGATGGGAGGAGAACGAGAGGGTGGGTTTTGATTAGAAACCAAGAAAAAAGCCTGGCTGGTGTAGCTCAGTGGATTGAGCGCGGGCTGGGAACCAAGCGGTCCCGGTTCGATTCCCAGTCAGGGCACATGCCTGGGTTGCGGGCCGAGTCCCCGGTGAGGGCCATGTGAGAGGCAACCATACATGGCTGTTTCTCCCTCTCTTTCTCCCTCCCTTCCCCTCTCTCTAAAAATAAATAAATAAAATCTTTAAAAAAAAAAGAAACAAAGAAAAAAATGCAGGAAAATGCTTTCTTCAAAGATTTACAACATTTCACTCAATAAGCCTTTATTTATTGCGCAAAGCTAATTTCTTTTGGAATATTACTTTGGCACAGAGTCTATTAGTGAAGGCAACTTAAGAGAATTGAAAAATTTGGGGCAAAGGGAAGCCTTAGAAAGTTGCCCTACCTGGTTGATATGTGAATTTAAAAAAATGGAGTGGGGGTGGGGGTGATGCACGGAAGAATCAGCCCCTTCGAGAGCCGGCAGGAAGGAGTCGGTGCTGCTCTGGGTCTGTGACTGCTGGCTGATGTACAGTCATCATTTCCGTAATGACACCTGCTTCTTGATCAGAGCTATGCTTGGGAAAGAATTGTTTTTCTTTCTCACTACATATCTGACTGAACATTTGCCAGAGTGTTGATCAAGAGCTCTTTTTACTTTTAATAATTGTGGCACATCCATTCCAAAGCATTCCTTCTATAATTAATCACAACAAGATCTGGTTACCTACTGAGAGCTGAGACATTGAGAAAGAACCAGAGAAGCAACAAGAGGGTACCGGCTGCCTAACCACAGTGCTCTGCGCCCTCCCCGCTCCTCGCCCTGTCTGCACCTGCTACCCGGAGACCCCGCCTACCTCTGGGATCCTGGGCCCCTTCAGGGCTCCTTTTGATGCTTTATTTGTTTAGGAGAAAAGAAAAATTGGATTGCAGTAAGCAGATGTATCTCATTTAGGAGGGAAATGGGCATTTCATTCAGGTTTCCCATTTCAAACCAGAAAGGACTCCCTGTGGGTGCAGACAGATTGTTGTTGCTGATGCTTCATTATTTGCAGGTTAACACAACCCACTCCCCTTGCTGCTGTGTACAGGGGCTGGCTCGAGGGGACCCCTTCTTCTCTCCAGATGTGCTCACAAGTCCATGGCTTGGGATCTGGTGGATAGTTGGTGTTCAATGAAGAGATACTGAAACTTTCCTTCTCTGGCCAGAGGAGCAATCTCTTTGTGTTCATTGTAATGTGTTGGGGATAAGGTTCTTTTGGGCAGATGGTGCCAGTAGCACCATCATTGGAATGTGGCAAGTCTGGGTGGTTTCCTTTGATATCTCAAGGTCTGCTTCTTCAACATCAACATAAACATCATTGTGAGCTGTGCGTCATGGGTCAATGTATAGAAACTCTGATAATTGCTTTATGTTTCTGTAGACAATGCTCTGGAAGGATACCCAAGAATTGGTAACAGTAGTTAGTGCTGGGGAAATAAATTGGGGAACTGCAAGTGGAGATGGGCAGGAGACCACACAGCACTCTACAGCCATTGTGTATTATTGGAATATTTTTCTATGTGAGTGTAGTGCCCAGATGAAAAATAATTAACATATAAAAGAAAGACCTTCATGGACATGTCCATACATAGGCACCCATATCCACACTTTCTCTCTCCTCTCCTTTGGACCCATACTCCCATCTGGAATGTAGGATGCCCCACTCATTGGGTCAACCTGAAATCTTGAGATATAAGAATGGCTCAGAGAAGGTAGCTCAGGGAAACTGGCTTGCTTTTGCACAATCCTACAAACTGAGGAGGAATCCTGGAAGACTTACATGCATAAATCTTCTTATTTGGGCATGTCTCCACTGAAATGAGAAATTCTGATTCTCATGGTTCTTTTAAACCTTACATGAGAAAACCCATTGTCTTTTTCTAGAGAGAGCTTAGTTTTCAAGGATGAAGGCCCATCTAACTCTTGGGGCAAGGATGGAAAATGTTTCTTTCATTCCTTTTAGAAAAATCCCTAGGAGTAGGAAAGATAGCACCACTTGCTCCATGCTTACACAGTCATTTTCTTTTTCAGTGAAAGAAACTGAAGCCTTAGAGAAGTCAGGTAACTTCCGCTAAGTAGGTCCTACAGGTTGTACCTGGTAAGGTCAGGGTTGATACCTGGGCAGGCTGACCCCGAACCTGTGGGCTGTACTCAGGCTGTTGCTGTGTGTTTACCTCAGTATGCAAAAGAGGATTGCACATGAGCTTCTAATTCAGTTTTGGGTGGCAATTCTGACTTCGTCACTTCCTAACTTCGTGACTTCAGATATGTTGCCTAGTAGCCTCAGCCATCCTGGGCCCTGGCCACGTAAGCTTTCTTTCTGCTTTGATCTCAGGCCCTTTATATTTTCTCTTTTTTTCTGCTTGAAAAGCCCTCTCCACCATGTTTTCCTGGCTGACCTGCCATTATTGAGCACACTACTTAAATGTCACCTCTCCCCAGAACACTCCAGCTGAAATGACAGCCCCTCTCCTAACAAATCACTCTGTAACAAACCAAACTACTTCATTCTCTTCACGGCGCTTATTTGCACTTGAAATCATACTATTTAAGTGTTTTTTAAGGAAATTTTCCTACTAGAATGTTGGTTCCTTGTGGTGTATTGTCTTTTATATTCATCACTAAATCCTTAGCATGGAAAACAGTCAGTGTTCAGTCTACAGTGGATGCCCAATAAATGTCTATGAATGTCTATAAATGTCCTGACTTGCTGGCCTGTAGTTTATTTTCATGTACAACATCGGGATGATATTAACTTCCATCATCATCGCTAGGAATCTAGGGAACATGTGTACCTAGCTCAGGACTTGGGGCTCAAGTCACCAGTAGCTGCTCTGGTGACCACTGGCGGCTTCTCTTTTCACTACACAAGGGCTTGAAAACATGTTTCACTGAATGCAATGTAAGCAGCAAAGTGGTCCGGAAAGCATTGCCCTGCCTGTCCTCAGCCTAGGGGAAAATGAATCATATTTTGTATTTAAGGGTGATGTAACATCGCCACAAAAGAAACTTTATCTGTTTAGCCCTAGCCATCATTTTTCTTGTGTACCCGCCCTCCCTGGGAAGGTGCTCACATTTACCATGTGGGTTCTAATCTCCACTGTATTTCTGTCGGCCCTGATGATTGATCTTTGGCTAACAAATCAGCTTGGATGGCAGCGGGCTGCTGTCCCATGCAGGCTCTGATGGAAGGTGTGGGTGGTCTGTAAATCATCACAGGAGTTGCAGGCTCAGGGCTGCTCTGGGCACAGTGTCAGGAGGACTCTCTTTCCACAAAGCTGTGCTCTGTCGAAGGGACTCCGGGTTGCCTGCCCGTGCTTTCTGCACCAGGCGATGTGGCGGCATTTTCGTCCACCCTAGGATTAGGGCCAGAGTGGATTTGCGCTGTTGTGGCTGGTTCCTTTGCATCCTTGACCTCTCATAAATCAGAATGCAGCCAACACAGCCCAGAGGTCTGGAAGCCAGGGCTTCCTGGAGTCTAAGTTTGGCCTTTTTTATATGAATTATAATAATAAAAGGATTGAAATAAGGTCTTTGAACAAATTTTAGCAGTGAAAGTAACCACACTTTATTAGGAACTCCACTTTCCCTCCCCCATTCATGTCATAATGAGAAATCTGTGGGTTGTGGTCATTTGTATGAGTTCTGGCAGCGCCATAGATAGAACCCAGCAACCTCCTGTAATGATGATGATGATGAGCACTAACATTTATGAGACTTACCAGGTGCCCTGTGCCATTAATCACTTTCCATACAGAAATATTTAATCTTCCAGGAATAATGAGCTAAGGAAGCAGCTCAAAGATCTGTTTGATGGGGAGGCATGCAGACTACAGAGACCAACTCCTGATTTTATAATTCAGAAAGGGGTGTGTGGAGGGGGTGGTTAGTATTTACCTAGCACTTACACCAGGTTTCGCCCTTTCACATAAGGTATTCCTTCTGCTAACCTTGCAACTTAGCGTGCCTTTTACCTACATGTTTATATGTAGAAACTGAGGAATATTTAGTAGGATGTCCAAGATGACATATGGTTGCTAAGTGGCAGAGCCTGATTTTAAACTAGATTTGTCTGACTCCAAACTCTACATACGGACAGAAATGGTCTCAACAGAGTCCATTTGGTCTGTAGACAGTAGGATGAGAAGTCCACCTACTAGAAGAGTTTTTCCTCTGAGCCTTGGAGTTTTCTTCTATTACTGATATGTACGCAGACCAATCCCCACACACCCAAGTCTGAGTAGAACTAGACAATCTTTGCAAAACATCATGAAAGCTGAAAAGATTGAAATATTTAAAGCTTTCAATTTATCATTATTTTGGCTTCTAAACTTGTCATCTTTATAGTCTTGAATTAATAAGAGAGGCAAATACTCGTTGACACTGACAGAGAGGTACACTGCATTTTATATAAACTGCTCTGTGCAAGCCCATCTGATTGCTATTGAGACTCACATTCATACTTTTCACCATTGTAACCCACAATCATAACCCAACATTCATTCAAGTTAAAGCACTGTAACTCTTTTTAGGCATAGAAAAAAAATACTTGCTGCTTTTTTACAGGATGATTTATTGTTACATGACAATATTGGGTATATTAAATTTTAATATTGGTGCTGTCTTTTTCACCATAAGTCTTCTGCTGAGGAGCTCAGAAATTATTTCACTTTAAAAGAGACATTTATTGCACTGTATAGGCAGGTAGGTAATTCCTTTCTCTGAGAAACTTGTGGATTATTTCCCTTCTGAGACATAAGAACTTTTGATTTGCACTTGCATCTTTTGGGTACAAAGGAAGGGTGATTTACTGTCTCCATTGGCATAAATAACATTGTTTGTTTCTGTATCACTTTCCAACACCCACTAGGATAGTGACTCACAATTTAGTAGGCAGAGAATTCAGTCTTTTACTGTAAATGTCAGGGAGAAAGAATGGAAAAACAGCTTTGGATTTCAGCCTAATGTTCAAATGGGTTCCCAATCACACTGGAAGGAGATAATCCACTTATGGTGGGCTTGGGCTACAGAGCATCTGTCATTTCTCATTCACTTCTTGGAACCATTAAAACTCTTTAGGGAACATGGCAAACTTCTGATCCTTACAATGAGATAATTCTCCAGATAATTTATGCTTTTACCCACAACGAGACATCTCATCTGCTGTGGCTACTTCTCACCCACCCGTTTTCTCCACTCTTCTCAACTTGGAACTTTTATCACTAGTTTTTAAAAATATATGACAATCTATGAAAATACCATGTGAGCATTCTGGCATAAGACTCCCTGGCCATTTCTATAAAAACAGATATGACAGAAACTATTTACTGCTGAGCCAATGCCCTTTTTCTTCCATAGTTAAAAGAACTGATTTCATTTGGAGTGGCCATATGCTTACCTGAGACATAAATTTTCCGGCCTCTATTATAATCCGATGTGGCCATCCTCACTAGGGGGTAGATGCTCTGGGAACTAGAACTATGAAACAGACAACTGGTGTGGACCTGCTTTTGCCTTTCTGGTGTGGACTCTGGCCAGCAGTGTCCGCGGTGTTGTGGATGAGATGAACAAATTCACACGGACTACCGAAGTCCTGTGGAGAAAAAGGGATGGCACGGCCACTGTCTCAAGGGGAGAGCTCCTCGACAGCCTGGACAGGCTTTTATTGCTTTTTAATAGTATACCTCAAGGAAGGTTCTCATTCATTATGCTCAGGTTTGCTTTAGGTGATTACTTTTTACAGATAACAAAGGAAAGGATGTTACTGATTACTTCTTACAGAGTAACAAGGAAAAATGTTACAAATGCAAGGGAATGATAAGAGTGATTGGTCTGGTTACACTCCATCCTTGGGAGAATTAGCACAGACTTCAGGAAGTTACTTCAAAGATATGCAGTAAGCATTTGCTGCTTCAACTCAGGGTGAGCGAGTTTTAGGAAAAGCAAGCGTTGGAACAGCTTAAGTATAATGCAGGCCTGGTTTCCCATGGGAAAGCCTATCCGTGGGTTTGGCTTCCTGTGTGCTGACATGTGCCTATCAGTTTTCCAATAGGGCTGGGCTACATTTGCCATTCCACTCAGATAGGTTCCCTATACCTTTCCATTCTAAATTCTGCTTCCTATTGGACTGTGGACAGATGGCTGGCTCTCTAGTAGCCATGTTAAAAAGGAAGCAATCTTCAGTTCTTGTAGTATGGATGGTGGACAGAATGACCAAAGAACACTGGGTGTCTGATGACTCAGTTGAGCCACTGTACCAATCATGCACCACCTACCTTAGGACATTTTATAAACAAGAGAACACATTTCTACTTTATTTAAGCAAGTACAGTCATGTCTTACTACAAACACTGGGGAAACCATGTTGTGAGGACCTCAAGTAGCCCTACAAGGAAGTCCATGTGACGAGAAACTGAGGCCTCCCGCCAACAGCCAGCGTTGACTTGTCAGCTGTGCGAGTGGATGATCCAGGATGTGGATCTCCCAGCCCAGTCAAGCCTTCAGAGTGTGCTGGCAGTGTGCCGATGACCTTAGGAGAGGCCCCCAGCCAGCTGAGCTTCTCTGGAATGCCTGACCCTTTGAAACTGTGCAAGGTAATACATGTTAATTATTATTTTAAGCTGTCACAAC
Source organism: Micronycteris hirsuta (assembly GCA_004026765.1). Classification (NCBI taxonomy): domain Eukaryota; kingdom Metazoa; phylum Chordata; class Mammalia; order Chiroptera; family Phyllostomidae; genus Micronycteris; species Micronycteris hirsuta. The sequence continues at coordinate 14,543 of PVJI01003199.1, forward strand.
AATATATAAATGACACAGTTTTTACTATTAGGTATGTATTCTTATATATACATATATTTTAAAACTGATGCATCAGGCGAGTAACACAAAACCTTGATATTCTGAATCCTTATAAATGTAAATATCCACAAAGGCACTTAAATACCTCCCCACTTTAAGGCATCATAATTAAATATGGTTGCAGACTTATTGGCTTTTTAGCCACTCTCATGAATACAGCAGATAATTATCCTTATGAATTTCACATTCCACTGAACAAGCATTTTCCTGACCTTATGGCAAGGCAGAATTAGACTGAAGTCCTCGTTGTCTCCTCTCCCCACTCTCTCACTGTTCTGGCCCCCCTCCCAGCCTTGGAAGGCTGGAGCGGCCCACTGGACTCTAGGTGGAGGAGAACAGCAAATTTCCAGGGCATGCCCTGCCCCTTCTTAATGATACTGTGTTTTACAGGGAAAATCAACCTTTGGACAAGCACCAACCTTCCCGATTTTAAGTTTAATTTAACTTGGGGGAATGAAACTGCCTTCCCAGTTTAAAGTGGGGTTTGCATGGCGACTGCCTGAGTTCTCTGGTGATGGGCCCTCGGACCTTTTCCAAACTTTTCGTAAACACAAAGTAAGTTTCCCGACACCTTGCTTAGCTCTATTTACAGTGGCCAGCCCCGTCCTCACAGATCATAAACTCAACCTCAGACCGTTCTGAAACTTCTGTAAGCTTCCCACTCTCCCGCTCCGCGCACTCCTGAGTGTTAGGGGCAGTCTGTAGAGGGGCTGACCTGATGTGCGTTCCTCCAACTTCCCTGAGCCAGAGCACCTTTTAGGTGGGGCATTAAGTTTCAAGACCTGAGGTGTATTGGTCATTTGATTATGACGAACTGCCTGTTGTTTGCCCCACCGATGCGGCAAGTGTGAAAAGCTCAGCCGCAGGGAGGCGCTGTGCGGCCTTGACCGAGGTGGGAAAGCCGTGCTAACTGCAGGGTGAAAGGCTGCAGCGGGTCTTCCGGATGGGGCCCGCCCTGCACCGGTCAGAGCACCGGGAGTAAAGACTGTCCTATCCGCAGGGCGAGTCGTTATCCCACACCTCAAACCTGTCTTTTTATTCCGAGACTCCAATTTGGACTGCGTTTGGATGAAAAATGATCAGAGACTTTGGCAGAGTCATGGCAAATTGTCCTGCTGAACTTACTCACACTCTTCTGACTAATCTATTTTACTGCCCAAAGCTGTCATTATCACTCATATGCTGCCTTTCGATGTGGAATTTTGTTGTCGTCTTCCTTCCCTTCTGCCCCCTCCTTCTCTTTCCTTTGCTGTGCATGTGCTTGCAGGTTAGAAGTCGAGGCTCCTGGCTCAATTCTTATTTGGTTAGATTCTCCTCTTCCTTCGTTCCTCCCTTACTGTTTCATTTCTAAGGGGTGTTGAACTGTGTGGTCTGCAAACTTCAGAAGACAGAGGAGTCATTGTTGGTTTAGTCCCACACCAGAAACATTTAGAGGCTGTATAGGTATCCCCGTTTCTCCCCCTTCAAAGCTACCTAACACTGCATTCTTAACACTTTCTGCCAGGCAGATAATTGGATGATAAATCCAGAGCTGGGATTAGCTAATCAATTAGAGCTCCTCCTGCTGGAAAAAGGGAGTAGTGCACCTGTGGGCTTTGCTGTCGTCCTTGAAGTTAAGCAACCTGAAGGTCTGATTGGAAGGGATTTTCTTTGGTTGGGGGTAGGGTGGGTGGAGGACAAAGAGCAAAGCTTTGTTAAAATACTTCTGTCCTGCTCTTGCCAAACAAACAACATAAAGGGAGTCATTTACAAGACATTACGTTCATTGCTACTAAAGGGTAACTGCTTATTTTTTTTTCCCTTTTACGAGCAGGAAGCACATTTCCTGCTCTCATCCTATGCCCAAGGTAGCAATCTTGAAGCAGCGTGAAGTAAATGGCAGGGAGCGATTCAGATGCAATTTATTCCTAAACTCAGCTTGTGTATCTGTAGCAACTTCACTAAAGCCACCATCAAGTGAATATATAAAAACACACACATTTATGTATATAAGTAAAGATATAGACAGACTCATAGATGGAGAGCAGGATGAGAGCTAGTGGTGGTAGGAGGTTAGTGGGTGGAGGGATGGAGCAAAAAGGAAAAAGGACTCATGGACATGGACAACAGTGTGGTGATTGCTGGGGGGGTATAAAGGGAATGGTAATGGGCGGGTATCAATGGTAATGGAAAAAATACAATAAAGATCTAAAAAGTTAAAGAAACTAAAAAAAAAATAAACAAATATACATTTCTAATCCCTCTATCTCACCTTCCATTTATTGTCAGGAAATGAGCCTTAACGCACTGAAGGGTATTTGCTGTGTTTTAGAACCAAGTGAGACCTGTACTTTGAGTTGCTGAGTTGCTCCGGGATTCAGCTCTTCTGTCTCCATGAGAGTTGAAATAATAGTAACAACTGCCATGCAGGGAGTTGCAACTGTGTGCCAGGCTCACAGTGGCTTTCATTTGTCAACTGACTTCCTCTTTTTATCCAGCTCACGAGGGGGCTGCCGGAGAATCGAGGAGTCAGCTTGTGGGAGAGATGAGGTGGCTGCACCAGCTGTAACTAAAAAGTCTCAAGGGTCAAGAGTAATAATAATTCTGTGTCTGTCTCCCCACTGATTCTCTCATTTTCTTCACCCACGTTCCTCCAGCTGTCATTTGGGACATCTGGATTTGCAAGTCTTTATCCAAGTGCCTGGGGTGTCAGCGTTTGACTTGGGGAGACGTTAGGCCCACTCCTCCTCCTCCAGCCCTGTCTTGGAGAAGGTCCGCCCTGGATCCTCTGCTTGAACCTGCCCTTCACCTCACACCCTGAATTCCCATCATCATAAACTTCTGCAGGTTTTAACTCCTTACTGCTTTACTGGTTTTGTTCACTTCCTCTCTATCCCAAGTGGTCTTATCTCCTCAGGCTTCCATCAGCTCTCTTCCCTTGATCCACTCCTGGCTTAATTTGAAACTCTTGACTGTAGTTATTTATAAAATGTTAAGATATTTAAGGTAAAAAAATGAGGCCACTTTCTCCTGTACATACTCTACGCTAGTGATTCCTGAATTATAGACTGAGGACTTCGTGGAGAAACGGCTAAGGAACGATTGCAAGCGGTCCTCAGGGCTGTGTGTAGTCTGCGGATGGGGTACATGATGATTGCTTTAGTCTGTTTGGGCTGCCATGCCATAGCAGCATAGATTGGGTGGCTTGTAATCAACAGAAATGTTTCTCGCAGTTCTAGTGAGATCCCTTTCTGAGCTGCAGACAGCAGACCTCTCATTGTATCCTCACATGGCAGAAGAGGCTGGGGAGCTCTGTGGGGTCTCTTTCACAAGGGGTCATTAATGCCATTTATGAGGCCTCCACCCTCATGACCTAATCACTTCCCAAAGGCCCCACCTCCTAACACCATCACCTTGGGGAATAGGGTTTCAACATATGAATTTTGAGGGACACAAACATTCAGTCCATAAGAGTGCCCAAAATAGACATATAAATGTTTGCAATTATATGTAAATGTTCTTTTGATCATGAGATTCAATTTTATCTTAAAGAGTTGCTGAATTTATAATTGAGTTTTTCATTATATGTATTAAAAATCAATAAATGCTATAAATAGTTCTTTTATCCCATTGAGGTCCATGATAGCTTTTGCATCTCTAAATGGGTCTGCAAACTTGAAAAGGGGTCTTGGAGCACCATCACCAGTCTGAGCATCAGACTGATGGTTTGATTGGCACCTGCTACAACCCAATGGAGCTCAATAAATGCACATGCCAGTTTAGACCAGTGGCTTGTTTATGTGTCTGAAGAGGGGCCAGTGAATGCTGCCCTCACTAAACAGTAGTACTTTGACCCCTGAAGTAGGTCAAGGGCTGCAGGAGCAAACCCCCTGGCTTCTGCTCTCCTCAGGTGCATGGCCTAATTTGGACTCCATTTACTCATTGTCGTAGTTGGGTGTTTGAGGGGCTGAAGTGTGCTCAGTGAATAGAGCGAACGCAGGGGATTTTAAGTGGCAGTTTTTACCAATTTGTATTCATGGGAAGAGTTGTATCGAAGCTGCTTCCATCTCCGCTTGTTCTGCTTATTCAGTATGAATGTCTGGAACATGTAATTGTTCCGCTGGCTTTTATCAGATGTGCTGTCCCAAGGTACCGGGGGGAATATCTTCATTATTAACATAGTAAGAGGGAAGCAGGCTGCCTGTGGAAACTGTCTGCATATTCCTAGAACTTGCCTTGTGTTTTGTATTAGCTGCTAATTAGCACCCAGCTAACAGTGGCAGGTTATCAAAGCAAGAAATAATCCCTATGACCACAGCAGAATGTATGACAGCAACTAGGTTGCCTGCTCAGTTCAGAGTTTGCCAACTGAAGAAGAAAGATTGGGGGAGGGAATGTAAGGAGGAGCTCCCTACCTGTGGGTTTCTGGTAGCCTGGGCACCCAGCAGGCACGTGCTTACCTCTGGGGAGAGACCCCTGTGTCTGTCTGTCCTTCCCCATACATGTTGCGGCACAATGGGGCCATTCCTTTGCTCGCTAATGCAGCTGTGAAGTGCACTTGACATAGCTTCTCAGAGAGGCTGGAAACGAGTGTAATTATAATTTATTCGATGATTCTTTTCCAGTTTCTCCTGGAAAACAAGGGGAAGGGAAGGACATTTTGTCCCCTCTGGATGGTCTTTAACATTTGCATCAGTGCGATTTAAAAAAAGTATCCATAGTGCAAAATGTGGTATCATAAATATTCAAATAATTCCCAAGTACAGAAATAAAAAGTAAAACTTCCCCTTTATATCTCCATTCGGTTCCAGTTTCCCCTCCTAGACACACAGCAAACCACGTGGGCCAGTTTGCTGTGTACCTGGCGCCCACCTAGTCACATACATATTATCCTTTTCTTTAATGAGTCTCCCAGTTTATATTGTTTTTTTCACTTACTGTACCTTAAAAATCTTTCCATGTCATGGAATGCAATGTCAATACTTGATACCTAACTCTTGTTATAACTACTGCACAGTACGCCAATTATGGAGTTGTGTATTATAATTTATTCAATGATTCTTTTTTTGCAACATTATTTAAGCCTTTGAAGTAGAGCCTTAGCAGGACTTTAGCCCTTTATATTTTATTTCATTTTCTAGTTTCTACTTTTTCTTGATGCGAGAGGGTTGAATAACCGTTCCCCCATATCTCAGGAGCCTGTGAATGTTACTGATATGGCAAAAAGGCCTTGGTGATTAAAGACTTGAGATGGGGAGATCATGCTGGATTAGTTGGGTGAGTTTATGATAGTCACAATGGTTATTGTAGGCAGAATGCTGGGGGGCTCAGAGTGAGAGGTGAGAGGATGGGACAATGGAACCAGGGGTTACAGTGTCGCTGCCGCAAGCCCTGGGACACCAGCTGTCTCTGAAGCTGAAAGAGACGAGGAGCAGATTCTCTCCTGGGGTCTTCAGAAGATGCCAGCCCTGGAGACACCTCCATCTGAGCCTGGGAGACTCATTTTGGACTTTTGCTTTTGTAGGCCACTAAGTTTGTGGTAATTCATCACAGTAGCAATCGGAAGCATAATTGGTCATGCTTTCTTATCATCGCTAAAAAATACTCTCGAAAACTAAAAAATCTTGAGTGTTATACAGATTATAAAAGTAAACACATGCTGGAGATTTTATTTAACTTATGAAAAAAACCAAGCAGCTATTTTAACTTGTTCAAAAAAGAAGTCATGTAGCACAAACGTATATACAGAGGAAGGAATGTTGAACCGAAAGTGCAAGTGGAGCTCACACATTTTTTTCACTGCAGGGAATAAGGAAAGTCATCTGAGCCTCTACCAGGCAGGACAGAATTTGCACGTCTGTCAGTTACCAGGCAGGGAGGGCGTGGTGAAAATCCGACAGAGGGCCCAGGCCTGAGCTGGTTTGTAGGGAGAGCTTCTTAGAGGGTGTGGTCCTGCTGGAGCTGGTCCTGAAGGCCTGCCTAACGGTAGCCAAGAATCTCACTGGAGAGTGCCGGTGGCCAGAGCTGGTCCCCAGGAAGTGGCCCACAGAATGGCAGAGGAACTTCCCAGAGAATGAGTGCCCCGGGCCTCCTCCATGCTAATCTGGCAGTTGCAAATTTATCCAAATGTAAGTAATGAAAAATGAAGTAGAATGATCAGGCAAATGCTTCAGCTTTGGAACGCTAATTACTGTTCTACCACTTGCTATTCTCACTTAACAATACACCGTGGCATCTTTCACTGCCAGTGGCTACAGCTCTATCTCTTTCTCTTAGTAGCCGCAAGGCATTCTACTGTATAGGTGCCCTATAATTTAATTTACTATTTGCTTACTGATGCATATTTAGGATGTTTCAAAATTTTCACTACAATCAAAAAAATATAACGTCATGTCAATTATACCACAATAATATGTTGCAATGTGCATTCTTTTATCTTATTTAAAAACAATGTATGTGCACATAGAAAATTCTGGAGGGATATAAATCAAAATATTTACTCTGGTTATTTTTATAATGTTCTCTTGACTTTATTCATGGTTGAACTGTTTCAATTGTTTTTTTTTAACAAGCATTTATTATTTTTCAATATTAGAACTTAAAAAACAAGAAAGCTATTTCAATATTGAAAACAAGTGCAACTTAATTAAAATTGTAAACTGCCACTGAGATTCTGTTTAAATACTTGTGTACCTATATGACAAATATGCTTTTGGTGTTTTGGGAAGGAGATTGTTACTGGAACCCCAATAATGATTCTTGAGTCTGCCTGCCTGCGTGCACTGGCCCAAAGAAATGCATGAGCTGGAGTTTGCAGTATAGAAAGAAAGAATAGTTTACTATTGAATTGGCCAGGATGAAGACAGGGAGTTAATGCTCTAAAGACCTGACTCTCAGATGGCCTGTAGGTTATTATATAGGGCAAAATCACAAGACACCACAGGTTAGGGAATTTGAGGTCCTGCTGGGAGCTGAGCAGCTGGAGGTGGGGTAGGGGTAATCAATCATTTCTTCAGGTCCTGAGGACAACTCTGAGGTCTTTTCCAGTGCCCTTTTGTCTGAACTCATGGGAAAGTAGCCAGGGGGCATGCTGCCTTAGGGCTCAGGAACTGAAACATAACTTAGGTCGAGATGTTATCTGTAGTCTGCCAGGGGTCCGGGTAACTGTCTTCAGGTCCAGGCTCCTACTGTCTCCTGCTGCCTCTGGGGTTGCCAATTATCAGGGGGAGAAGCTGGGTCTCTGAGGGATACTGGAGAGAAAGGATATGGTTTCTAGAGCTAGGATTTAAAGCTAAATCGAATCAAATTCATAGGGACCCTCCATTTCAGAACAACAGGGTCCAGGCAAAGCAAGACACTTCTTGCCTCAAGTCCAGATGGCAAGAAAAGTGCCCCTTTTATTTAAGCATCTCTCTAGGCATTCGGTAGGCTGGAATCTGGCGAGGAAGGCTGAGCTGACTCACACGTTCTCCACTGAGAGGCACACAGTAGTGGCACTAGATGGAGGGCCCCGTTTTCACTGGTGTGCCCATCCTGACTTGAGGCTGCAGCCTCCACCTTTGCTCCTGAGCCCACGGCCTGTGGGAGACGTGGGGAAAAGGGTGGAAGCAATTTGTTGTTCACAATGTGATCCTTGCTCTGAAATGAGTGTTGAATTTGAAGGGATTTATTTTATTTTTCAAATCTTTTTTATTGTTAATCCATTACAGTTGTTCCAATTTTTCCCCTTTGCCCTCCTCTGCCCATCCCATCTCCCGCTCCCACTGTCAATTCCCACACTGTTGTCCATGTCCGTGGTCACTCATACATGTTCTTTGTCTAGTCCCTTCTTCTTCTTCCCACCATTATCCCCCTGTCCCTTCCCCTCTGGTCACTTTCAGTCTCTACCCTGTTTTCATGCCTGTGGTTCTATTTTGTTCGTTAGTTTATTTTGTTCATTAGATTCCTCTTGTAGGTGAGATCAAATGGTATTTGTCTTTCACCCACTTAATAAGAGCTCTCCAAATCCTGAAGCCAAAATCCCTTCCTGATAAGCTGCAATACAAATTCTGAAGGGTTTGCACTGCTCCCCCTATGGGGATGTGGAAAGCAAGGCTGGGGGGGGTGGGGAATCCTGATGTGCAGACAGGGTTGTTGAGGTGCCGGCCTGTGCCAGGGCCAGGGCCTTGCTGGGAATGCGCGCAAGCTCCAGCCTCTGGGACTTGAGGGTTGCAGGTGAGGTGACGTGTTATTTCCTCTCTTAACAGAGGATCTGTGACCCTCAGGGACGGGGTGGATGCCCTCCCCACAGCCGGCAGGGAGAGTGGACATTAGGAGGGAGGACCCCAGTGGGAAGGTATTAAATACTTAAGACAACAGGCTTTTTCCGGGATAAAAAAATAACAGCTACAGCAAACAGAGGTGAATAATAACCATCATTTTCAAATAGCTGGAGTTGCCCTTCAGGCCTTTTGTGTTCTCCTTGACACAGAAAATCATCCTGCAAGTGGGGCCTCTGGGAGGGGTCTTTGCATCCTGTAGCTGCAAAGAGTGGAGGGCTGTGCCTGATGGGATGGATCTTCAGCCCGCCTATCACTTTCTTGGTTCTGTAAACATTACAGGAAAGAAAAAGAGTGAAAAGCACTTGAGAAGAGAACAACTTCCCTATCTGACATTCCTTTATTTTACCCAGACTTTGCAACAGGGTCCTATTGAAAGTGGATTACATCAGAAGTACAAAGAATACAGAACAGTTGATGGAAATTACTTGTTTATTTCAGAGCCCAAACTGGGGAAGTCAGGTGATTGCAGAGATTTCCCCTTTCCACTTCTCTCCATTTTCGATAGAGATATTGCTGAATGTCTTTGCAGAAGAAGCGCTGGGAATGCAGCATAATTAATGTTGGTGCATTGGACTGGACTTGGCATTGGAAGCATGATTTAAGGACCACACTATTTATGGAAGATAATGAGTTAACCTGGGATGGAAAGGTGCCTAGGGCTTTAATGAAATAGTCCTGGATGTTCATTTGGAAGTGAGCACAGATCGACACAGTCAATGGCCCTGTGGCTGCAGAGCCGGATTCCCCTCCATGCTAAGCAGGAGGGTGAGCTAACAGGTGAGCCTTTGAAGGAGGCCATGGGGAAGAGGAAGCAGCACTTAGACCCCTGCTCTGCTTGCTCGCAGGTCCCTGACAGCAGTGACAGCTTGGGGGTCACTTTCCAACCACAGAGAGGCATACCCTTTACCCTGCCCTCCTGTCCTGAACCCTACAGGTCCTGGGTTCCCTTCAGATTTCAGGCTGAAAAGTCACCGCTGCTGTCTTGGTATTTCCCCTGCTTGCTCTGCCTTCAACTCTCTGCTCTTCTTTCTTGTGTTGTGGTCTCAATAGCTGCCCAAAGAAATGCCTAATTGTGAAGAGTCACAACGCTAACTAACAGCCATGTGACCTTTTAAGTGACAGAGCTCTTTGGGATTTATTTTCCAGGTTTGAGACTTAGCAGCCCTGTGAGAACAGCAGGGCAACTATTATCTGCATTTGATCGACAGAGAGATAGAGGTTCATCAGAGAGGGCATGTGACTAGCTCAAAGCCACACAGCCAGTGAGTGGCAAAGCAGGAAAGCAGCCTGAGTTATTCTGATTTCCGGTCCACTCTCTGTCTGCCTCCTCCGAAGAGTAGTACTATTTTATATGTCAGTCACGCACTTTGGCCTTATAGAACCTTACAACTGGTGCTCGGTAAGGAAACTCATTCAGAAAAGGGGAACCTTGATGGCCAAGGTGACAGAGCTGGTCGGCAACAGAATCAGGGCCTAAACCACTTTGATTCAGCCCGATGCTGTTTCTCCTCCCTTGGCTTCCCACTCAGGAAGCAAATGTATCTGCACCTTTGTCTCTGCATTTGTTAGAGCCAAATGTGTGACATGAAGGAGGGACTTTCTGTGTGACACCATCATAATGACGGATAACAGTTAGTGAGGTTTTTTATTATGTAGCAGGCATCGATGAGTGTGTGTGTGTGTGTGTTATTCCTCATCTCACTTAATCTTCACCACAAATTCATGCAATGTATACTGTAATTATCCACGTTTTATAGGTGAGGATCTGATGATGCTGAAGCTCAGAGAGGGTGAACACCTGCCCAAGGACACACAGCGCTAGAGACACTATTTTACTGCCGGCTTGCTTGCTTCTAATAGTTTACTTATCGATCCACAGGGCATGCCAGGTCTTTCTCTAGGCTCAAGAGGAAACCACTCTGTCTGATGTGGACAGCTCTCTGTGGCTGGTCCATTCTTAATGGTGCGTCCTGGTTATCTGACGAGAGCAAACTCAGCCCCGATCAGAACCCTCCAGCATCTTCTCTCTGCTCATGAGACGATGGTGCAAAGGCGTTAGGCTTCCTGAGGGTCAGGTGCATGGCCTACATCGGCACAACTAACCCCTTACCGGGCCTGTGCAGGGAGATTTTAATAATGTCATCACGCGATTGACAACATGGAAGCTCAGAGATGTGACGCTACCTGCCCCTGTCATGGAGCCAGCGAATGTTGAATCCAAGATTTGAACATTGTGTCATTCCAATCCCCAGAGAAGGTCTCAAACTTGACCCAGACCCCATCTCCCACCGTTATGGTGGTGCCCGACAAGCACAGTAGGCACTCAAAGATACCTGTGACATGAATGAACAAAACAGGCACCTGTGGTTTGGGGTTTCTGCTGAAGGTGTTGAGGGAGTGGGCCTGGGAGGAGGCCCAGCCTTTTCCCCTGTCTCTGATGACATCTTCACATATTCCACCCCCTGGGTCCACAACCACACCCTCCTGTGTCTCTGCAGAGCAGACCTGCCCAGACTCCACCAAGCGCTACATGCTTTTACACATAGACCTTTCCCTGCCTTTGAGCAACTCTCTGGCAGATGCGACCAGGAAGCCTGTGTCTTCATTTCGTTACATCTCCGTTGGTGTTTTCAGTGGTGTATCTGTTTCTGCAGCTGAGGAGAGAGGACACTGATCTCACCTCCAAGTTTGCCACCTAATGTTTTCAGAACAAGCAGGAGGAGAAATGATAAATATTGCAAAGCTGGAACGCAAGTTTTACAGCATCACAGTCTTACAAATGTACCCACGCTGCTGCAAATCTCCCCTACGAGTGCATTAAGATGATTCATATGAATAGAAAATTCATCCTTGTCGGCAGGACGGATCACTGGTGGGCGCACTATCACACCTGTTCTTAGCGCTTCTGAAATTACCTCTGACATTTATTTCTAATAAGTCACCGTGAAATAGGTGAGGTAGTTTACCTGTGCTGGGAGATGGAAAGTCCTTTTTTAAAAAAACATATTTTTTTGTGGGTTTATAATAGATAAACGGCCCGGGAAAGGGAGTGTTCTGTAAAAGGGCACAAGAGACAGTTTGCCCTGCGGACTCAGCACGACTTGATAACAGGTGGTTGCTGGGCCTCTTTTCCTATTTGTAGCTGGCAGCCACAGAGTGGAGAAGGGTCTGCAGCTCTCAAAGCCAGGGCGAATTAAGGTCACGGTTTCTGAAATGTGTGAGAGGCGGCTTGTGGCCAGGTAGCCACCTCACATCCAGGAAGGGCTGTGTGTGTGTGTGTGTGTGTGTGTGTGTGTGTGTGTGTGTGTGTGTGTGTGTGTTTGTCAGCGTGATTCCCTTCCCTTTTCTTCACCACCGCTTATGGAATCTTCCTGTGACTCGCTCCCCTACTCAGTCTTGGCACTTGGCTCAGAATCCTGCCTGCCTAATGGGCTAATGTATATTGTCCCACATTCTAAACTGGCATGCTAAGGTCAAAGGAACAGAAGGCACACACCTGAAGTTTGACAGTACACAGGTGTGGGACAGGAGCAGGACAAGGACCCTCCTCTGCCTTGCTGGTGGGAGCAAGTGTCTGTGTCCTCTTTTTATCCCTAAAAGTAGCCGTTCACACAGCGATTTCTCCTCCAGGTTTACTTGTATATAGGGACCAAGAATGGGGTATATGATATCATTTGTAATAATGGAAAAATAAAAACAAACTAAACGGCCAACCATATCTAACAGGCTAAGTAAATTACGGTTTATTCATATAGTGGAATATTATATAGCAGTTGGAAAAAAATGAAGGTCTGTATGTGCTGAATTTGAAACAATTTCCAAGATTTGCTGTAAAGTAAAAATAGCAAGTTGCAGAATAATGTGTATTGCTGGTTAACTTTTATAGGAAGAAAGAAAGAAAGACGTATTTCTCTGTCTATTTATGCGAGACTCTTAGGGCTCCTCTCATTCTCTTGCTACTTACTGTATGTGATGAGGGTGTTGGAGGTGGCTGAGGGTGGTCGTCTGGTCATTGGGGATGGCTCAGCCAGTGGGCAGGGTGAACTGCAGGGGTAGGGGGCTCACTGCCTCAGAAGCAGCTCTGACCAGCGATGGTCAGGGAGTCATCACATTCGTCTTAGCTGTTCACTCGGATGACTCTGGGCGGGGTGCTCTGCACCAGCCCCTAGATTCCCTGGCAGGACTGAGCTCCGGCTCCCCATGGTGGTGACTCAGCTTCACAACACCCCTTTATGGGCCTCCTTCCCTCTTCCCTTCCTCTGCCTCCCTTCCTCACTCTCTCCCTTAAGAGTTCCCTGGGATCGCCGCCTAAATAAAGTACAAAATGACATCATACCCAGACAGAAGTATCCTCAGGAAAGTGTTCTCTAGTGATTCTCAATTGGTGTGAGAAACCACAGCAGAGACATTTCCCGTGTTGTAAACATTAACACCCCTAGAGGGCGCTAGTCCAGCCTAGGAGGTTCCAAGCCACCACTGAGAAGTCCCAGCTTGAGAGGAGTCAGACCCTATTGTATTAAGAATGGACTGGACATTTGTCAGAAGATGCTCCAAATGCCTGCTTCTTATTTCAGCTCATGGTGGCTTAATCTTTAACTACAGAGTCCTCCTGCTCTCCCGATGGGTCCCCAATGAATGCTCTCTGCATGCGGCTTTGTGATGTGGTCTTCTCTTCCTCGGAGGGATATTCAGGTGAAAAGAACAAAAGCCAAATTGGTTTTCCAAATATACCTCTCCAAGGTGATTTATGTCCCTGGGAAAGGCTCAAGCTCAAATGTCATTTCTGGTTCTAACTGTTGTCTGTCCCACTTTGAGCTGAAGGTCCGGGAGGGTGAAGGACGAGCCCCGCGGTTTCCCGCTGGGCCTGGGTCTGGTGCCAGATTCCACCTCCCACACACGGGCTGCGTCCTGTGGATGCTAGAAGCTGGCACTGAGCACAGAGAGTAAGCCGTGGAATCTGGGGACAGGCTAACAAAGGACACTTCCCATGGGCGCAGGAAACAGCAACAGGGGGCCCACAGAATGATTCCCAGGTGACCCCGAGAGAGCCCCTGGCTGGCTACCTGAGTAGTAGCTGATAGGGAGCAGGTAAGGGCTCCTGCGAGTCTTTTAAAACCTCCACTCAAGCCACCTCCAAGGAAGGCCACAGATTTGTCTGCCACGCTCCCTGTCAGATGACCCAGGGACATTTCTTCAGAGAGCCTCACTGAGTGGCAGCTCTTTGTCGGGAATATGGGAGAGTTGAATACCTGGAGCTGGGGGGGGGTGGGGTTGGCTCTCGGACAAGGTCCTGCAGGAAGCACACCAGTAGCGCCCAGAAGCTGGCTGACCGTGTGGCTGCCTGTGGGGGCAGCCTCTCTTCCTCTTTGCCTCTCCCTTCAGATTTTAGAGTTTTGGCACCAGAGAGGATTGTTTTTGGCTGAAAATGACCTGGCCCTGGAGGTCCTGTAGCATTTCAGGGGCTCAGACGCGTGGGCTGTGTCCCTGTGGAGTGGAGATGTGGCAGCGTCTGAGGGGGAATCAGAAATGCTTACTTGCTCGGGGACCTCAGACCTGGATGCCTGCCCCCTAGCCCTCCCACTCCTGAGTGTGTTTGTGTGTGTGGACAGGCCTTTGTGTAAAAACTGAAGGATGGGCGGGAACTCTTGCTCTGACTGGGATGGATTGCCTCTGCTCCCCGCCTTCCCACTGGGCCCTCTCCTGCTGCTGAGAAGCTCGGGAAGGAGAGCGCAGTGTTCTAGCTCGGGGGTCCCAGGCTCATTTGTTAATTTGAATCCAGTAGCTTACAAACACACTCCTGCGGGGGACATCTGGGTGGCTCACGAGGACCTGCAGCTTCGGGCCTTCATCCTGCGGGCCTGCGCGTTCACACTTTCAGGCTCTTTCATTGCCTGTGGTTCCCTGGCTCTTGCTTTTCTACATCTTTTTTTTTTTTTTTTTAAGATTTTATTTATTTATTTTTAGAGAGAGGGGAAGGGAGGGAGAAAGAGGGGGAGAGAAACATCAATGTGTGGTTGCCTCTCACGTGGCCCTCACTGGGGACCTGGCCCACAACCCAGGCATGTGCCCTGGTTCACAGCCTGAGCTCAATCCACTGAGCTACCCCAGCCAGGGCATCTTTTCTACATCTTTAATAGGTAAGAGGTGCTGCACAGAGGGGCAGATGCTGGGGTGGTCCCAGCTGAGCACTTGCAGGTGGGTGGGTGGAGCCCGCACTGGGCCACCTGTTCGAAAACGTGGACACCCCCCAGGGACAAAAGGAACCAGAAGTCAAGAGGACCTGTGTGGAGAATCAACCTGCCGAGAGCACAGAATCTCTGTCTTGACATCTTATTGCGAGGACCTGGGCATACTCCATGTTACCCAGGGGAGGAAGGAGAGTCTAATGTCAGGGGCACGGGCTCTACCCGTCACGTATGTGACCCAGGGAAGCATTTAACCTCAGTTTCCTTATCAGCAGCATGAGGTAATTGTATCTCTTACTGGGTTGCTGTGAGGACGAGATGAGACGGCACTGGGAGAATACTCGACACGAAGGCACTCCGTGAGTGCTGGCTGACAGCGCCTTTCTTTTGATTTCTGTTCGTTACACGCTGTCTTTCAGTGAGCTCTCACATCACCTCCGTAACGGGGGATGCTGAGTCTACTCCACTCACTGCAAGCGTGTCTAATGGGCACCTGCCGCCTAACTGCCCAAAACCGAACTCAGGGTGCTCCCTCCCTTACTCCCTGTCCCAGAAAAGGGGAACTTCACTTTTTTAAGTCTCCCCCCCCAATTTTTCTCTCGGTATGTTATTTGCTTCTCTTCCTCTCGTACCTCCCACATCCAACCCATTGGCAGAATCCCGTTGACTTTACCCACACAGTGTATCTGGCGCCCGGCCACCTCTCGCCTCCTCTACCTGTACCGCTGGTCCTGCACTGTTGGAATGGCTTCCTCACTCTTCTCCTTGCTTCTGCCTTTTGTCCTCTCCCCTGCGTCTGTTCTCAAAAGAGCAGAGTCTGTTCACAACCTCTAATGATTTCCCGTCTTACGCTAAAGCAGATGGGCCTTACCATGGCCTAAAAATTCTGTGCACATGCCCCCAGCCCTCAGCAGAAAACCAAACACACATACTGTTACCTCTTTATCATCACGCCTCATGCTCTGTCCTGGCTCATTCCTCTTCCGCCACCACATTCACTGTCTAGCCCCTTGTCAAACACATCAGGGACTCAGCACCCACTGTCCCCTTGCCTGGAACGCTCTCCCCCATGTCTTGCCAGGGGTTCCTCCCTTACCTCCAAGAGGCCTATGCTCAAATGTCTCCATCCCAGTGAGACCCCTTCTTTGGCACCCTCCCCCACTCTGTGTAGCTGCTCTGCTCTATTTCTGCACATAACACTCGTCACCATGCAGCACGTATGATTGGCCTAGCTTCTCTTTCTATGGCTAGAACAGGAGTTCAAGGTGTGTATGGGGGGGTGGGGAGAGGAATTTCTGTCTGTTCCGCTCACTGCCATCTCCTCCAGTACCTAGAACAGTGTTTGGCAAATAGTAGGTACTTAGTCATTGTTTATTAAAGAAATGGCTTAATTGATTCATATTTTATAGGTGAGACAACTGGGTCTAGACAGCTAATATCCCCAGATATTACTGAGCATCTCTGGGAATTACAGGACATTGATGGGCATTACAAGCCATTATTAGGCAAGTAGGTGGAAAATTTGAATTCTCCTCTGCTTAACTCTAAACCCTGGTATTTCATATTACGTAATTTATCACTGTGAGATACAGTCCTGTGCATAGTGACATTTAGATCAACTACGAACAGCATAATACGATGGTAGTCCAATAAAATTATAATGGAGATTTATTATACCTTTTCTATGTTTACATATTTTTAGATACGCCAGTGCTTATGACTGTGTTACCATTGCCTACAGCATTCAGTGCAGTAACACGCTGTGCAGGTTTGCAGCCTAGGAGTAATAGGCTACCCCATGCTGCCTAGGTGTGTGGTAGGCTGTACCATCTGGGTTTGGGTAAGAGCCCTCCATCATGTTTGCACAACAACGAAATCACCTAGTGATGCATTTCCCAGAACGTGTTCCCGTCATTAAGTGGTGCATAACTATGTACACACACACATTTATGGTTCCTACTCCCTCCATAGTGAAGAAAAGGAGTGAGTGCTGTGGACCGGACTGGGTCCCCCCAAATTCACGTGTTAAATTCCTAACCCCTCACATCGAACCCTCAGTGTGACTATATTTGAAAATATGACTGTAGGGGAGGAAAAAGAATTTGTCTCTACTTTTCTCATTTCTAGAGACTTGTGATAAAAGACAGATAGACAAGAGAAAAACAGAAGTTTGTTAACATGTGTAACTCATGTCTATACTAGATGCCCAGGGAGGAACGAGCGACTCACTGAGGCGGCTTAGAATTCAAGCATGAATATCATTGCTGGCTAATGACGAAAGAAAGAAAGGCGTGGGGAGGTCAGTTCTGGGGATGCTGGTAGAAAACAACAATGATGCTTGTAATGTAGGCTTAAGTCAGTGTCTCCTCCATTGATAAGGTCTGAAGTTGTTTCTGGGGATTATCCTACCAGGTAAAGAGGGGGAGGAGGGACACCTTTACAAATTTGCATCCTGTATTTGGCCAATACGGGGAGGGTGGACAGCTCTCCTTGAATCTGCTTCTTCTCAATTACCTTCAGCTCAAAAATTATCCAAAGCGGCTGAAGGGTTGGGAACTAATCCAATATGACTGTTGTCCTCATAAGAAGAGGAAGATACACCAGGGACTTGTACGCACAGAGGGAAGGCCATGTGAGGACACAGACTGGAGACAGGTATTTCCAAACCAAGGAGAGAAGCTTTGGGAGAGATCCAAACTGCCAACAGCTTGATCTTGGACTTCCAGCATCCAGAACTGAGAAAATACACTTTTGTTGTTTAAGTCAATCTGTGGCATTTTGTTATGGGAGCCTTGGCAGACTGAGATAGGGAGGGAGTAAATCTGGGTGCCTACTATGTGCTTTAAAAAAGAGGAGGAAAAATGGTCTAGAGGAAAAATAGCGTTGGAAACCCCTGATCAAAGAGAATCAAAAGCTGGTAACTTGAGCCAATGGGAATCGTGTGTGCTAATGCATAACAAATGCGTATTTGCAGAATCCACGTGCAAGTGAAACAGAAAGAGTTGGAAGGCACCCTGTAGTGGTTACTCTAAAGGTGTCACGCTGTCCTCTTTAAAGCGTGGTTTGGGAAAGGCGCGACACATGATGAAAATCCAGTCTCTCTCCCGTGTCCCTGTGTCCTGTGTCTGTGATTCATGACGCCCGTCCTTTCAAATGCAAGGTGGCAGGATGTGGGCTCCTTTCCAGAGTCCTATAACAAGTCAAAATGCTGTTTTCTGGAAAAGAATCTTTATTGTTTTAACAGCTGTACTTCTACTTTCTTGGATTTAAGAAAACATTACCTGCACCCATGAATGACTTACAGGGATTGGAAAGTGGAGCTGTGGGTTCCCCAATTTGAAATATCCTGCAGGTTTCCCACAGCTGCACCCAAACCACTGCATTCTTCCATTCTGACTTCCTCCTCATCCCACGCAGGACTGGGGAAATCCGCAGCGGGGTTAAACATCCGAGTCTGGCTGGGGTTTTTGGGTCAAGTTTATGTGTTTATGGCAACGCTCAGTGAGTACCAGCCTTCTCTGGATACCTGCTTATCCAAGCAGAGCTGAGATTCATGGCTATGCAAGCCCTCATTTAATTTTTTAAAGGTATTTATCTTCAAAGAAAGATTTGCTGGTGAAGGGCTGCTGATGATATTGCAGTGCTAAGCTCCCTGGGTTATTTGTTTTTGAGATTGTATATAAGCTCCTAACATTATTATGACACAATTACCAGCTAGTAATCATCCCATTGCCATAAACCTGTCCCTCTCAAAATATTGCAAATTAATATTCATGCTTTCCTCGAATCCACCATTCTGAGCTAATATGTGCCTACATAGTTCATCAAAATGTACATTTTTTTCCAGTGAAAGGGAGAATTATAGTTCAGTTCTTCATCCTGACGTATGGGAAGATACCTCTGTAGCATTAGTTGCTTTGAAAGACAATTTGACTTTTGCATTAGTTGCTTTGAAAGACAATTTCTCTGTTACCGATGCAGCTACCAGCAATGAACTATGAGCTTCCAGGTAAAACATCTGCCCTCCCTTAGAGCTGTATTATTCGAAACACTGTTCTAGTCATTCAGTCTTGGCAGTTGAAAAATCATGCCAGCTGATCATATATAATTGTCATATGTAATGATAACTGTATTTATAATTCTAAGAGCTGATGGTTAGTCCCTGTTAAGGGGAGAGAGATCCTGGAAGCTCACTATGAATAAATAACTACAGATTCTTTCTCCTAAAACTCATAAATCTACCTAAAGGAAAGACATTCCCAAATACACTATGATTTAGAAACATAAAATTCACAAAGGTGGTTGGAAAGGGAAGTCTGTACCAAAACAGGAATCCTGGGATAAGTTATATACTTAAAGTTGAATGTAAGTGAACTTAATTTCATTGCATAGAAAACATCTTATGATACATCATTTTCTATTTATTTAACAGGTTACCTCAAAGGTGATAAAAATATCTTAGACTAGCCAAGCCTGAGTTTGCTCAGATTAGGGAAGTGACTTCAAAGCTCTCAGATGGGCTCTTGTGTACCAAATGCTTAGGATAAATGTTTACACACAGTGTTGTGCTAGTACGTGTTTCAAATTGCTTCTCCCAGAAACAATCGGAAAAAAGCCCTTATGTACATAGCTTATCGCTCACCATGGCTGATCTCTGAAGAGAGAATTGGGATGGAATGTGCAAAATTGGCCCTTGGGAGACAAAACCAGATGGGTCTGGCACACCACAAGGTGGACAAAGAAATAAGAAATTCACGACAGTGGAGAGGTCAGTGCTCTCAGCGGTCACATGGCTTTGAAATGAGCAAGTCTGAAGTCAAATGTAGCACATGCTGCTTTATATTGAGGGCCCATGGACGAAAGGGGAGAGTGGGAAAGGCATGCTAGCTACTGAAGGAGCCTGTGGGTGCTGACCTGTCTGGGATCTGGGATCTCATGGGATCTGGGCTTGAATGTGACCTCTGCCACTTCGTAGCTGTGGGTCTGTGAGTGAGACAGTTATTCTCTGTCTGCCTTAGTTTCTTCATTTGCGAATGGGGACGTTAAAAGTTACCTTGGAAGGTTGTCCCGAGGATTCGTTGTAAAGCAGGGAGTGTTTAACAAGGCATGGGCACATGGCTGATGTTCAAAATTATTTGGACTTGCTTTTTCATTCTTTATTTGAAATAGGTGGGTTATATTATATCTTGGGTTCCATTTCAATATCTAAATCTCTGAAAAATTAAAAAAAATAAAAAATCTTTATTTTTTAAAAAAAGTTATTTTGCATATCCAGTGAATTATCAAGTACTGATGATTCTTCTCTTTTAAACACTGAAGGAAAAATGTAAATCTCTCATTGATATATGTTCTGCTAGGTTAGCCTGCCATTATCTCCTCATTAGCTCTTTGCTTCTCATCTCGAGCATCTCAGGACCGTCCCTAACAAGATTGTCTGTCTCCAACCCCACATTCTGAGCTTTTTAAGGACAAAGATTTTCTTTTATTTATTTTTATCTCAGTCCAATATAGCTCCTGGCACAAAAAAGAGGGTCAATAAATGTTTATCTGCTTGCATAATGAATGATCCAACTTCTGGGAAAGTCATCGACATAGTTTTCTGTCTTGGAAATTATCTTCTGAAGTGACATCATCTGTGTTTTCTCATGTGTCTTTTCATATGCCATCGGTTTGGGTGACTTCAAAATCCACGTTGCAGACCTTCCTGCACTATAGTCCTCTTATTTCAGGGCTTCGTCCTCAGCCTAAGCATCTCCTAGTGCTGCTCCTGAATGTGGCCACCTCTGCTCCAGGCCCTGGCTGCTCTTGTCCCGTCTACGCCTTTTCCTCCTTCAACCCACCTGGGGAGGCCCTTCCTGTCCTTTGGACCCTCTTGCACTCAAGTGAGCCTGTTTCCAACCAGAGGTTACTCAGAGTAATTAAGTGTTAGCTCCCTGATTTAGTGCAGATTGGCCAAGCTTCCCAGGGTCAAGGTGGATATACTGAGACTTTACATGCCTCCAGCTGTCAGGACTGCATTTTCATGACCCTGAATGAAAGCCAGATTGCAAAGATAGAATTCAAATTAGGTACTTAGATAATACCTTTAGGCACGACTAAATAACGCTGTAAAGAAGGTGAAAATTCTAGTGAAAGTGGAATAAGAAATTAGCATAAATGGCACATTTAACAGTGGCTCACTTCTCCCAGATTCTGACATATAGAATTGTTACAACTGGAATTTTTTTTTTTTTACAGTTGATTCTACATGCCCCCTACACCCACATACATTCTTACTGTCATTAAAAAAAATTCATGTAGTACAAGAATTTTGAGCACTTTTATAACTCACACTCCATGGAGTCTTGTAATAGACTCACGGGCTTGAACTTGAACTTTAGGGTTACACACCCATGGTTTAAATGTGAGTTCTACTTAACAGGTGTGTCAATGTGAGTAAACCACTGAACTTTTCTGAGCCTCAGTTCCCTCACCTAATATTCACCTCAGTGGTAGGTGTGAGGTCTTGGTGACATAGCATCTTATACCCTTCGTCACAGGGTCTTGTATGCAGTTGAAGCCCCCAAGACATTTGCTCCTTTCATCTTCTCAGGGAGAAGGCATTCCATATTCATCGCCTGAGGTTGGTCTTCATTTTCCCCTACTCTTCTAAACCCCTCCCCCCAGTAAATTTTCCCCTCCTGTTACTCTGTAGCCCTTACATGTTCCATGATGGTCAGACTGTCAGGTGCAGAACTGTGGTATATTTCTTGTTGTGGACCACACAGCTGTGTCTGTGTGTCTGTGCTCACCCCCTCCACTTCCCAGGCAGACTTCAGAGATTGCATTTTACTTATTTTAGCATTGCCCAAAATGATTTGGCAAACGAACCAATCAGTTTCTTATACAAAGTATGTGTGAAAATGGTATTTGATTGTCTTTAAACTCCAAGAGTGAAACAATAAGCGATGAGTTAGCATTTCAACTTCTGGATGTCTTTAAATATTGTGAAAATCAATCCATTCTAGATAATTTTCACCTGATAGAAAAAAAAGAGCTGCATCAGCTAGGCACAGGAGTGTCTTCCAACTCATTTACTCTGTATCTAGGAATTTTACTATATAAGCCCAGAGAATGTTCTGTTTTCACTTAGTTATTCATTTGGCAAGTCTGTGCTTGGCACCATCTGATTATGGCAAATGACACACCCCCAATATTCTATGTTATCCATTTCTACCCCACCTGTGATTATTGTGTTTGGAAACAAATCGTTGCCATCAAGGAAATCATTAAGAGGGTCCATGATAAAGTGATGCTCTAATGTATTTGGATTTAATAAGAATGATTTGCTAATATTGGTGTCCTACAGCATAGACACCAAGAGCTATGGGGAAAGATACAGCCAGCTTCCTTTCCTTCAACTTGACATTTCTTGATCAGACCTGACATTGAAGGATCTCAGATCCAATGCGTTGGAGGAAGGATTTGGCACCCTCAGCTGAGATGGGCAGAAAAGGGAGTGAGAATCTGAAATATCTGCCTATGATTATTCAAGATATGGCAGGAACAGAGCTTTCTGTATGCAAGCCAAATGAAATTATTAAGGCTAACCTTCTCACTCAGCACTTAATTGGTAATCAATTTTCACTACCAACAGTGCAGGATAAAAATCAAGGAGAGAATGATCATGCTGCTTCCTTACACTTGTGAAGGGCTTCGGGGTGTCCAAAACGCCTTCACATGCGTTATTTCATTTAGTTTTCATAGCAACATAAAATTGGCCAGTACTCTCATGTATACGTGCCTTCTGTGTGACTCAGCAAACATTTTGGGGGCCACCTGCGGTATGCCAGCCCATGTGGTAAGCTCTGGGGACAGAGTGGCTAGAGTGCAGGAAAGGTTTTGCTGTCCGATTTTTAGCGATGAGGAAACAGGTGCACTAGGAAGTCCCGCGAGTTACCCAAGGTCACATGAGCGCACGCCAGACTTTGAACCTAGTGCGGTGGTCTGAAACTCGGTCCCTAAATTTGAGGTCAGGGAAAATGGAACCTAATTTACTTTCTACCATTCTTCTTGGATGGCAAGCTCCTGTTCACTGGGCTCATGAAGCACTTAGCATGAGACCTTGTGTCCACTCCCCCCTAGGTCTTGTGGAAGTTCTGGGGGCCTGGATCGTTCCATGGCTCTGGGGAGGGCCAGTTCACTTGTCATCTTTCTACAGAGGTTTCTGTGTGGCAACACCACCAGCGCTCTTGTCTGCTTAAGATGTCATGAAAGCAATGCTGTTCTGGAAGGCCGTTCTGTGCAGCCTTCCTCGCTTGGTGCAGAAAACGTGTGAATCCCTCCATCTTCCACCCTCTCCTTTCCATTACCCCTCTCAACATTCTGTTCTCAGTGAAAGCTTCATCCGTTTATAGCTCTTCGACATTTCTTTTCTGTGCTTTCCCCTTGTCCCCCACTCTTAGGCCTGAGGATTTGGACACAAAAGCCAGAATGTCCACGCTTTGCCTCTTTCTTCTGACAAAGCCAAGAATGCAGAGCCAAACACCCCTCTGAATGGGAGGGAGAGAAGGGACAAATAAAGGGAGACATTGTCATCAGAGTACTAGCCTAATGACATGCCACAGAAGGCGCAGGTTAGGTCGGTGCCCCGTGGGAACACCCAGCCTGGGGTTAGCCAGTCTGTGTATGATTAAGGCTAGAAATGCCGAGAAACCTGGAGAGCAGCATGGAAGGCCCCTGGCCCTCTCATATGTCAAGGAGAAATCACCTAAAACTCCAAGCTCAGCTCTCTAAGATAACCCAGGACTAGGAAAATGTTAGCATTTGCGAAAATTCAAAGCAGTTAATGGGATGGAAGCCCTGCCTTATGGTTTGAAGTTGAAATAATAAAACATGCATAGGTTTTTCCAAGTAGTCATTAACTGGGAGACGTGGGAAGTGCCAGCGATTTAGAGCAAAGGAACGAAATGAAATAAGCAAAGGAGACCTTCCTGTGGGAAAATGCCTGGAATCTATTCTCATGAGGGAGCTCTTCTAGCCTTTGGAATGGTTCCTTTTGGGAGGGAAGGAAGGTCAGATGCACAAAAGTTAGAGAATTTGGAGTAAGAATTTAGAGAAAATTAGAGTATTTAGAGAACTACTTAGCATGATATGATGTACACATCCGCAGATCTTGCAGCCCTCAGGGACATCTAACCCCTTTCACTACTGGGGGGCACCTGAGCCAAAATGCACCACCCCTTTTTCTACCAACAACGAGAAAGTGAAGCCACTCCTGTGAAGTTTGCAAATCAAGTGGAGAGGTCCACACTTCCCAGTGGCAGAGTCAAAATCTGGCTTCTGGTGAGTCACTCATAGCAGGTGTACCGGGGATGATCCCGCAGGGCCCAGCCCGACAGGACGGAGTGAGATGGGGTAGGTGCGGTGGGGCTGAAAAAGGAATCTGTTTCTGCTGCTTCCATGGAGACGGTGCTGGCAGCTCAAGCCTCCCCCCAGGGCATCTTCACGCTTGAGAGAAAAGGGGCTGGGCGCCGTCCTTGCTTTCCCGCCCTGTCCCTCACTGCTCGCATCAGGAGGTGGCAGCAGAGATCACTCTCTTCCCAGGGCTGCTGCTCCTCCTGTCCCATCTGCCAGGCAGGACACAAATGTTCTCCAGTGAGCACAGAGCAAAGTCCTTTGCAAAAACATATTGATTTCATTCAAGGAAGATAAATCCATAAGCTCTACAACTGTATTCATCAGTTCATTTGTGGGGAATGTGATATAGGAGTGGAGCAAAAATAAAATTCCTAGTAGCAGGCATCATCTGTTATCTCTTCCATCTGTGCCGACTGTGATGTTCACGAGAGAGTGAATTGCTACTGAATCTGACAGCTGCCTTTCCGAGTCTCCTTGCTTAACCCATGAAAACCGTGTGGAGCTGGTCCAGGGCTCCTCCTGAGGCTTTTTCTTTTTAAATGTAAAGCACATAGTCCAAACCTCTGACAGGCCTGGAATGCCTGTGAGGGTTCTGCCCACATTTCTCAGCTCATTCTTTTCATTTTGGCCCCCAGCCTTGCCTCATACTCTGCTCCTGAAGCTAAAGAAACCCCTTCTCGCTAGAGCCGTAAAGGTGAGGGAGTGTGTTTGTGTGTGTATGTTTGGTGTTATGGAATGGTGGCCTCCTGTTCTTTCTAAAACCTGGAGAAAAATCACCCAGAAAAAACATACATATTTTTTATCTTCTCCACGCTGCCATCCCCATACCTATCATGCAAAATGCTGTTCAAGTTATGCAGAGCTGCTAACCATAAGTTTACATAAAGCCCTTCTGACAAGGTAATGGGACATGTAAATAGAACATGTCAAATATTATTTTTAAACTGGTCTTAGTTCAATTGCAACAGGATACCTGGCCAAACTGACTTAGACATGGGGAAGGGAGGTATCTGTGGCCTTTGCTAATTCAGCCGCTCGATGGTGTCTGGGCTCTGGCCAGCTTTGTTCTGCACTCTCGTCTTTCCTTTCATAGGGCTATACCCCACAG
The DNA here is from genome assembly GCA_004026765.1 of Micronycteris hirsuta. Lineage (NCBI taxonomy): Eukaryota > Metazoa > Chordata > Mammalia > Chiroptera > Phyllostomidae > Micronycteris > Micronycteris hirsuta. Next base: position 39,595 of record PVJI01003199.1, read on the forward strand.
TTCCCAGATTCACTGTTTTACACTGTGATAGCTAAGAGATACCCAAAAGAGACATTTTCTTCCATGTCTTTCTGTTTGTAAGGAGAAGAGGATCCCTTCTAAGAGTCCTAGACTTCTAGCCAGGTCCCGTTGGCCAGAACTAGGTCATGTGACCACCCCTAAACCAACCACTGGCATGTAGGAATGGGCTTATACCACTTATGATCCTTACTCTGGAGTTGGGTCTACCTTCCTTGGGCATACTGCTGTGAATATTTGAACAATTTTGGGTTTCTTTTAGCAAGAAGGAAGTGGAAAATGGCTTTTGGACTGGTAAACTGTGTAATATGCTAGCACCACTCAAAAGTGCAAGGATATAGTGTTAGAGCCATGTTCAAGAGTATCCTTAAAGAATAGTGTGGCCCTGGATGGTGTAGCTCAGTGGATTGAGGAGGGGCCTGCAAACAAAGGGTCACTGGTTTGATTCCCAGTCAGGGCACATGCCTGGGTTACAGGCTAGGTCCCCAGTAGGGGGTACACGAGAAGCAACCACACATTGATGTTTCTCTCCCTCTCTTTCTCTCTCCCTTTCCTTCTCTCTAAAAATGAATAAGTAAAATCTTTAACAAAAGGACTAGTGTGAAAGGGAACTGCTCCCCGTGGGCGGGACTTTGAGCCAGGCACACGGCTGTTCACTCTGCCTGGAAGGAGCAGCGGTGTACAACTGCAGTCACTGCTGGGCAGGGGGTGATGGCTTGGCAAGTGGTCAAGGATGTGGAACAAACGAGACTGGAAGGTTGGTGGCAAGGAGGTCTGGGGGAAGAGATACGTAGACGGACCCCCAGGCACAGAGTGTGAATGCAGTATTTGTGCCCATGTGAGTACCAGCCAACGAACAGCTATTGAAGAAGAGAATTCCAACGATCAGGTGGCGACACAACATGAGTGCCCGACCTGCCAAAAACAGAGGCTAAACCTGGACTCCTGAGACGGCTCCATTTCCAAGAACATTGTCATGAAAGGGACAGCGATTGGTCCTCTCTGCACTTCTGCTGCCAGCACTCCCGTGCGTGGGTTTTCGAAATGCCTCATTGACCACGACGACATTCCACCCAGCATCTCCTCTGCCCAGGAACTCACTGTAGAATGAAAAAAGTGCAGCCATGGGTTCATACCCATGGACAGCATTGGTCTTGTACACGCTTTGTCGCTCCAGAGAAGGTGACCTCATCCAGCAATATGATGGCTCGTTGAACACGGGGCTGTAACACTGGTGGGGGGAAACACATCGCAAGATGGAGGTCGTGTCCTCCAGGAAGCAGAATATGCTCTGAACCTCTATGTGATGTGTAATATACAGCGTCCTGTCTCTCATAAGCAAAATATATGGATCTGGGAGCCAGAGGGAAGATCCTTTTGTGGCTTATATCACTGTCCCCGTAATGGCCCAAGAGCAAAGTTTTGCTTCTATTTTTGCAACTTGGGCTCTGCTGCTTGGGTGGTCATGGCCCCCAGCAGAAGACCGGTTTTTCTATATACCTGACAAGAGTTCCATTGAACTGAAAACTGAGGCCATAGGCCTTAGGGGCTACTTATTTATAGGACAGGCAATGAAGGGGTTACTACTACCCTGTAGTTGCTGCAATGATGATTCTGACGACCAGGGGAAACTAGGGTTGTAACTACATAACGGAACATCAGGAGTAAACTCTAATGTCACTTACGGACTTTGGATGATTATGATGTGTTGATTTAGGTTCACTAATTGTAACGAATGCACCACTCTGGTGGCAGTGATGATGATGTGGAAGCTATGCATGTTGAGGACAGGGGGTGTCTGAGAAATCTTTGTACCTTCCTCTCAACTTTGCTGTGAACCTAAAACTGCTCTAAAGAGAGCCTTAAATAGTTAATGGAACACTATGGTAACCTTTTACAGGCACGGGGCCTTCACGAATAGAGGCTTGAGTCACCTTGACAGGTAAAGCACCATGACTAGCTAAAGTGCTGAGGGAGGGCAAAGGGAGTGTGTATGAATGGGCAGTGAGAGAAGTCAGTCTCAAAACCCAAGGCCATGTGACCAACTGCGGGAGCAAGAACTGTGGTCGTTATACTACATTCTTAGTTGTTTGATACTTGCTTTGATATATTCACACTTATTTATTATATTTGTTTATTCTTTCCACCTTTCCCCAATGCCCAACTATTAAATATGAAGTTCTTAATTATAATTAGCCCATAGTTGGAATTTAAGCTATAAGATATCAAAGAAGGATTGTGACTGAACTGAGAAAGCAATAACCACTCCTAGAGATGGATAAATTGGCATAGAGGATGTGTCTCCCCTTCAGGGGGATGGGTGATTCATCCTCAGTTTTACAAAGGAAGGCAAGAGCATGATGCTGTGATCGCCTTCGTTCTAAGTTCAACGTGGGTACAAGTGGCGCAGAGGCTTGCTGAGAGAACAAAGGGATGGGCTGTGCTTGATTATTTGCTGTCTTTGAGACAGTCATTTCATCTGAGAACTTCCACACTGTTTCCGCAGTGACCGTACCAATTTACACGCCCATCAACAGTGCACAAGTGCCCCTTCTCTCCGCCCCTGTGCCAGCCCTTGCTGTCTCTTGGTAGCAGCCATTCTGACAGGTGGGGGCGCTGTCTCCTTGTAGTTTCAGTTTTCATTTCCCTGGTGATTAACGATGTTAGGCACCTTTTCATATGCCTGTTGGCCATTTGTACATCCTCTTTGAAAACATATCTATTTAGGTCCTTCGCTTATTTTGAAATCACATGATTTTTTTTTTACCGTTGATGAGTTCTTTGTATATTTTGGATACTTGTTCTTCGCCAGATATATGATATGCAAGTATTTTCTCTCATTTCACATGTTGCCTTTTTATTTTGTTGACAGTTTCCTTTGCTGTGCATAAGTTCTTTAGTTCGACGTAGTTCCACGTGTGTAGTTTTGTTGCTTGTGCTTTTTTGGTGTCCTATCCAAAAATCATCGCCAAGACCAACGTAAAAGCGATTTTGCCCTATTTTTTTTCCCTAGGAGTTTTACAATTTCAGGTCTTAGGTTTAAGTCTTTAATCCATTTGGAGTCAATTTTTGTTATGGTGTCAGATAGGAGGCCAGTTTTATTCTTCTGCAGGTGAATATTCATAGCTTTTATTTCCACGGAGGCTGAAGAGGCCCCAGGAGACCCCAGAGGGAGCTTTGCTCTCACCTAAACTCCCCACCATTGTCTCAGTGGCTTCTGCCCAAGGACCATATTCTCAGTCATTTTCCAGAATGCATTTCAGACTGCCGCTGTTAGAGTATATTTGCCACCAGCCTCTTGTTTTCAGGGTTGCATTTAACCATTCTGAGACCCCTACTCCACAAAGGGCCGTTGAACTTCTCCGCTGGTTAGCGTGAAAGTGTCTGACCATATAAACACCAAAACTTATTAGTAATAAGTGGGCAGAGTTCAGATGCTCCTGGAAACCCCATCTGAATTAGCCAGATCCCCTGGGGATGGAAAATAGGAGTCGGAAATCTCATTAGCAGGTTTTTTCTTCTCATTCAGTACTTGCTGGCTCTTAGTAGAATCTGACTGGTCCCAAAAACCAGGCTATGGGACCCAGATTTGGAACTAAGAGGAGTCTTAATAGGAATGAGTAGGAACTGGTGATACTGAATTCTTAACTCTGGGCCACACAGTTTATATACAGATTTTCTAAATCAATCCCCACCATGACCTCGGGAGGCAGTTGGCCATTTTTCCCAGTTTTCCAAAGGGGAAACTGGGGCAGAGGGTGTGTAAGTACATTTGACCAGCTAGTCATCTGCACAATGGGGGTTTACTGTCAGGTCGGTCCGGCACCCCAAACCCAATACTCCCCCTTTCTAACTCTGCGTCCTCTGCCCTCCCAGAACTATCGTGTGATTCCAAGGGAAGAGACGAACTACATATAGACGTGATGAAATTTGGGACTAACATTTTTGTTTTATGTTTGTTACATCTCTGTTTTTTAAGCAAAGCACTATATTCCCAGGGTAAATGATCTCTCTCTTTTTTAAAGATCTACAATCAGTTTGTTGGAGTCAGCAGTCCATGCACTGATATTTATTTAAAGCAGGATTTCCCAAACTCAGCACTATTGACATTTTGGACAAAATAATTCTTTGCTGCAGGGGCTGTCCTATGAACTGTAAGATGTTAGTGGCATCCTTGGACAGGCCAGTAACCACCCCCGTCCCCCGGGGACGTGACAATCACAAATGGCTCCAGGCATTGCTCCCATTTGAAAGCCACTGATTTAAAGTAGAGATAAGTCAGGAGAGAAAACAATAAAGTAAACTCTATAAAGAATTTCTGTCAGGTTCCTAGTACCCAGTGCATGCATTTAAACAGACTGGAGAGCAGGGGAACGTTTTCACAATGAAATTCAGAAGCGCAGACGTACATTTACTTGTTGAGCATAAATAGGAAAAATGTCTGTGCAACCAGCAAAAATGTAAGAATGTTAGTTATCCCTATGCGGACCCTGGGCAGGCATAACAACTTTAGCTTTTTTGGGCCTGTGTCACGATCTCTCAGAGAAGCAAAAGTAGGTAAACAATTCCAATTTGTAGTTGCTGACCTGTTTATCATTTTATTCACTCCTCGCCCACCCTGCCATTCTGGGGTCAGCCACGTGGCTTGCTTTGACCACTGGGATATTACCAGACTTGATGCAAGCAAAGGGTGAAGAGTGCTTGTGTGTTTCTGTTTACTTATGTCCTCTGCCATTACCCCATTATTGTAAGAAACATACCCCACTCATCCTAGGAGTCCAATTACTTTATCATTCCAGCAGAGGTCACCCTGGAGCTTGCAGCTACAGGAGAGGGCTCAGCCAAGGTCAACAGAGATGTTGAGCTGAACCCCCCACGTGTGTGATCAACAGACACTTACTTGTTTGCTATTGGATGTTGTGGTTAGTTGTTATGCAGCATCATGTAACTACGCATAAATGATACATAAGGGGTGTGGGATAATAACCTCAGGAGAAATGGGTCTTTTGTTTAGGAAGAGATTCTGATGGGCTTTTTTGGGGGTGGAAATTGGGTCTACCCCCACCCACGGGCAGGGTCTGGAAGGAGAAGATGAGAGAATTGAATCCTCCATTTTTTTAATAAAGGAATTCTGAGTTTCTGAGGTAAGTCTGAGAAAGGAGCTGGAGGCTAGAGCAGAGGGAGAAGCAGAGGCTTTCTCAGCCAGGAATAGTTGGTAGGCAGTGGGCTGAGGAGCAATGAGGTGAGAGTCCCCTTTCAGAAGTTGGTTTGTCTGTGGAGTGATATCATCATTCTAAAATAAGTCAAACCTCAAGTAAAAGGCAGTGGCACACACAGCTTTCTCAGAGCCACGTCCATCCCAGTCCACAGTCCTTAAGTCACCAGGTGGGTCTTGCCCGGCTTGCAGTCCTTCCCGACCGCACCCTGTACTGTTCACTCCCTTCCTCACCACGCTCCAGCCTCTTGGGCCACTTTTAAGTTCTCAAACTCTTCCCTCCTCTGTGTCCTCTCCCCGGAAACCCCTCTCGGTCCCCCAACCCTCAGCCCTCGCTCACACACAAACTTGGCCTGGGTGGTGCGTTCTCAGCCCTCGGATCCCAGCCTGAATGTCCATCTTTCTTTAACAACCTGGTGTAAGAGATGCTCCCAGTGTTATAATGCCCTTTTTCTTTCTTGCTGCTCCTACTGTAACTAACCATTCTGTGATCATTCCTACCAAGTGTCCTCGCTTCATGGCTACCTCCACCATTCGTCTGTGTGCTCCGTGAGGACAGAGACCGGGGCTGTGTCTCTGCCCTGCGCACTTGGTGCCCAGCACAGTGCCTGGCACCCGATCGGTAACCTGACTTGTATTTAATGAGGGGATGAATGCATGAGCAGTTTTATGTTCGTGGTTCCCGGGCAATCCCAGAAGAGCAGCAGTGGTCCACCATGGGCTTGATGGAAGGGGCCGACAGGGCAGCTAAGGGAGGAGAAGCCCAAATAAGACCCGTTTGTCTGAGTGCAGAAAACTGAGTGTCAGAGTGAGTGTTTCCCAGGAGCCAGCTGAATGCATGGAGGCCACTGGACAGATGGCCCACTGCCATAGGGAGCCTGTCATTTCTACCCAGATGTTACACAAACAGGTGACCCCAGAAGGTTGAGAAAAGGGGGGATGTCCTGGCAGCAGATCGATTTCATAAGTTCGCATTTGAAAAGTGAGGGGTTTGGGGCTTAGACCTGGTGATTGCCAACACTCCTAGCTAAGGCTTCTTTGCCATCATCTCCAAAGAGGAGAGGAAGCCGAGGGGTAATAACAGATGAGAGAGACTTTTGTGGGTCGAGGGAAAGCAGACAGGGGCAGGACCAGTGAAGTCATCACACAGGATGGTGAATGCCTCCTGGGCAGATGGTCAGCCCCTCGCTGGACTCCCTCCACAGGACTCCCTGGGATGGATAAATTGGCTCCTTTATTTGGCTTGCACTCAATGATTTCCTTTGTAAATGAAGGAAAATTCGATGCATGCTAAATGGTAGGAAAGCATTTGTAGATCAAATATATGATATTTAACTATGATGAATCACCCAGGCTAATGAAAGGTTGAGCTAAATGCCCCCTTAAATGCCAATCCCCTTTTCCATCTAAACCCCCTTCTAATTCTTTCATGGAATTAAATGGAAGGAATCTTCATTACATATTCATTTTCTGAATCCATTTCACTCATTAGGCTGAAATAAGGGGTAGGTGAGGGTTTATTAGGAAGTAAGCATATCAGATAAGCATTAAATTACTTCTGATGGCTTTATGTATTTAATAGTGTTAGCAAATTAGCTGGGTCTTTGACCTAATGGAGCTGGTGTTGATGAGGACTGCGGATTTCACTCTGTGCGTTCAACAGATCACTGACCTGGGAACAAGGCGGGTGACTGAAGAATCTGCGCCTGTTTGTCACTCTTGTCCTTGGAAATGTTTCCCCCATTCATGGTTTCACTAACTGCCTCCCTGTAGATTATCTCCAGTCCTGTCCCTATGAGTTTCATTTCTGGGCTCCAAAGGCCACCTGCTCAGTTCACCTAACTGCCCCATGGCGCACACAGTCGGTCAGACTTCCCCTCCCTTATTGCCTGTTCCCTTCCAGCTTTCTTGATCTGTCACTTGTCCCACCATCCTCCTCATGACTCAAAATCCTCAAGATTCAGATCGTATTGTTCTTCAGTTCCGCACACACTTTTCCTGTGAAATGGCTCTCTCAGCATTGTTTATCTCTTAGCTCATTTCTGATGGCTCCCCATGATGCTGCTTCTTAATGTTCTCAGTGAGGAGAGTGTCAGGCTCCAGGCTTGGTGCTGGGCACTCAGAACCACAAGTCTAGGTAAGAACTATATATGCCAACAGGCAATTACTCTTTACTATGCATGATTTATAAGGCACAGAAAAGGCCACCTGAGGGTGGGAATGGGTGGTGAGCAAGGGCTTCAAAGATGAGATGATGTAGGACATGGCCTGGGGTGATGAGGTAAAGTGAGCCAGGTGTCAGTGTGGGGGGCTGGCAGGGTGCTGCCAGTTTGAGGGTTAATTATCTCGGTCATTTACATTGTGTATGGCTTTAGCATTGGGAAGCTAGGGGGCACCCTCTTGCTTTCACTTAGTATCACAGTTGACATGACGTCTGGGGTATTTTGAATATAGGAGGTGCAATCCCAAGTTTTCCCATCTTCAGGTCAAACTTTCCTCCATCTTTGGGAAGATGGGTTTATAAGTCAGATGCAAAGCATACCAGTTAGGTTCTGGCAGGACACAGTCCTGAAGAGATTTCCAATAAAGAGAATATTTGTAGGGGAAGGAGCAGGGTTTAGGAACTGTCAAGGGATATTGAGGCACCCAGTGGCCAGCAAAATTGGGATGTCCTTATCACCCCAGGTCTCAAGGGGCTGTCAGAGGAAACAGAGTGTAAGGAAACCAGCTGTCACAGAAACTATTGTCGCAGATGCAGCTATTATCAGAGCCTCCCCTGAGCATGGACAGATAGGACAAGGACAATCTATGACCAGCCTCTACTGTCTTCCACCCTTCAATAACCTACTGGAGCATCCCATTGGCCAAACCCACCCAGAAGCCAGTGAACAAAGAGGCTGGGTGGTACAGACGAGCAGAGAGGGTAGAGAATGGATCTCAGGGTGAGGGATGGAGAGGAAGGGGAATGCGGACTAACTAACACTCAAAGCATACTTTCACCAAAAGTAAGTGAGCCCCACTTTCAACTGGCTTGGCCATCATCTCCTGGGAGGGAGTTCCCATTTTTAATTTCTAAGTGTAAAAAAATATAATAAAAAGGGACAGGTGAGAACAGAGCTGTGTGTAACTATGCCAAGTAGAAAGAGGAGTTTCACTTTACTCAATAGATCTTAGATTCTGGGAATGAATAGGACATGAAAAAAGAGAGAAAAGAACTAATCTTTGTGTCATACTTCTGTGGCAGAGATGGCTGGTCATGACTATTTTGCATTCTTCCCTAGAATGTACTAATTTATTTGGTGAGTCAGGGAGCCCAGTGAAAACACTGCAGTCCAGTCCCTTTGGCTGAAGGAGAATCGTGAGCTGTAAGTGAAAGTCATTACATGGACGTCCAAGGGGTCCCTGTAACGGGGTGCCCTCAGCTAGGAGGGGACCTCTTTGCATTGCTCACTCCTCCTTTCTTCCTGCTTGAAATCACGGCCTCTGTCCTTCTTGTGTCCTTCGGGATGAAATCCATGTCCTAATAGGGTGGAGCTCAGTTTTTTCAGTTCTGTTCCTATAATCCAAACACAAACTCTAATGGACACACCATGTTTAGGTGAGCTAAGTACTCTCTTAATCTCCTGACAGGGCAGAGAACTTGGCAAAGTAACCAGGTAAGGTCCTTGAGCACCTTGCATATAGCAGATGTTTTGTCTTTTCTAATGGATTGCATGTTCTAGCAATAATTTCCTTTGTATCACATCGCTTATTGATGGCATGACAGATGAATTTTATGGACTAAAATTTGGATTCTTTTGACAACCACGAAGACACTTAGAGGACAAAAAGAACAGTAAAATTGGGATTATACCAGAAACAACAAAAAGGCACCTAATTGCTCAATATGAAGATTGTGTGCCATTTTGTATCTTTGAAGAGTTCTGGTGAATCCCTTGTCCAGGGGTCTGCTACCTCCTGGCCTGTGGACCAAGGTGGACTCGTTGCCTGATTTTATAAGTCAACTTTTATTAAACACAGCTATATCCAATCAGTTTGTGTCTGTCTCTGGCTCCTTTCATGTTACAATGTCAGAGTTGCTGTCTGGCCCTCTGCTGAGTTTTCTGATCCCTACTCTTGTCTGGTACAACCCTGTCTGGTGTCTGAGACCTTGAGCTCCTGTGGGGTTTAGCTATGACTCGGTCATTACAGTACACATATTTCATAATTGTCTAAGCCCCAAACACTTCAAGTCCGTCAGTTCCAGTGCCAGCCAACGATGTCTTGGGGACTTACTGTAGCCACGATTGATAATTGTTCAATTTTAGAGGGTTTAAGAAATGGATTATTTGGGCAAGATAAGGGTTTGCAGCTGCCTTGAGTTGTCATTTTCTAGCAGGGAACCGTTTTAGGACAGAGGTACTTGGAAAGGTAAGGGGGGTTGTACCTAGTGGACTCACTAAGGTCAGATTCTTCACAGTATTTAGCATTAAAAAATCCCTAAATAATAATATAGTATTCTGATTTGTTCTAATTTGCCTCTAATGCTAATACCTAAGCATGAAGTTTCTGCTAGGACCCAGATTCTGCCTGTTGGCTAGTAAAGAGTTCAAGGTCTCATGATAAACTCATCAGGTCTCAAATCACTTGATAGCTCTGTGACCTTGGGCAAGTTACCCTCTCTGTGCCCTTTCCTTTCTAAAAGTGTATAAATGGAGAAAATAATTGTACCTTACTCTTAGGATTACTAGGGGAAGCAGCCCTAATAATTGCACTTAGAACAGAACCTGGCATATTTTAAGTAATCAGTAACTGTTAGCTATTGTCGTCATTGTTTGAGTCGGTTTCTTTTGAATCTCCTCGGGTCTCCTGTTTGCGTGCTGGCTCACACAGCCAGCCTGCCAATAGACAACGTGAGATGTTTCATTAGGCAGTGTGGAATATGTGCATGTTATTTATTTCAGTGTTAGAAACCCAATCAAGTACGTCTTGCCAAGAAAATTCCTGTTCTGGGAACCCCGCTTCTGTTGTTTTTATTACGGCTGTGTGTCTCTAAAGATGCATGTGTATCTATTCATTAAACGAACCCACATTTTCGGTTAACTTGGGGAATAGAATATCGATTTAAACCATACTTTGGGAGGCTTATCTATCACTTTGAATGAAGAAAAAGTTATATGAGATTGGATTTCACTGCAAGAGACAGGAAAAGCATACTCCACCGAAGGCAGCCTGTGGTTGAAGGCCAAGTTCTAGAGGTATCATCAATATATCGGGTTCCTGCTTTCACTTTTTAATGATCTCTGTCAAGTCTGATAAAGATACGCTCACTTTTATTGAAGCAGAATTTACCCTTCCCATTATTTTCTTTTTTAAACACACTGAGTATACCTTCAACCTGTCACTCTTGCAGAATTGACATCTCTATCATCAAGATTTGTTAGTGTTGGAGAATCAATGTGTTCCCAGGAAATTTTGGCTTATTTTGGCTGTGGATTTTCAGCTTTCTTTGTGTGAAGTTCGACTCATTTCCAAATCACTTTCATGGAGAGAAAAAGACTGTAAGTTGCAAGTACTGAATTCACTGGCTCCATCTTGCTATGCCCTCTTTTCTTAGTTTCCAGGCAGGTAGCTGGATAGTTGAATTGAAAGCTTTCTTAAACTTTACGCAGTTTTAGAGGCAATCAATTCTTGAAACCACCTTCTAGGCTGGTGACAGAGACTATAGGGTGCACCTAGTTTCCTGTTCCTCGTACCTTTTCTCTGTTCTTAAGAATAATTGCTTATCTAACCAAAGGCTCATTTCTCAGCCTTCCCCAAGACTGGGGGTGGCCACATGGCTTACTTATGGTTTAAAGCGCGTGTGGGCAGAAGTGAATCTTGCTGATTTCATGTGATACCCCCAAATAAAGGTCATGTCCCCTCCATGTCCTTCCCTGTTTCTGGTGACTGGAATGCAGCAGCAGCTGGAACAGCAATACTGGACCACAAGGTGGGAACAATGCATTGAGGATGAGAAGCAAGTAGACAGAGGGACCTGGGTCCCTGATCGCACAGGGCTGCTACTGCAGTCCCAGCCTCTGTGGGCTTACACTGTCCCCCTGTGATTTCAGTTCTTGCTAGAGGCAGCTGAACTGGTATCCTCACTAATGCAGGGCTGGGGATTTAGGTGCTACCACAACGAGACATGAAATGTGAGGCGTTCACTATCCAGTTAGCCGTGGGTAGGACAGACACAGATATTGCAAGCCAGAAAGTTGGTGCTACTTGATGTGGCACAGAAAAGCATTTGGTCAAATTATCACCTGCAGCATCTCAGAAGGCAGGCCTCATGCCAACAGAGCCCATGACTCCAGCAGGACCAGTTGGAAAAACTCAGGATGGTGGTATGTGTTGGGTGAGCCTTTCTGCTATTTGAAAGGCCACCAAAGACATCAACTCAAGTGGATGTAGAAATAGCAATAGCAGGAGAGGACATAGTGCCCCAGCCCCTTCTCAGGTGTCCACGAAAATGATGTTGACCAGACAATGGAAGTCATCCCGGCTGCCAAATCAGCTATGGCACTGTCCTTCCCCTCTGAGGCTTTTGTTTCAGGTTGCCTCAAGGAAGTCACCATGCAGAGGAAGGAAGAGGGGATTAGGCAGAGGCCAATAAATAAGCACCAGTGTTTTTATACACAAAAAAACTAGGTCTAGATGAGACTTTGGTTGTGGTTACTTACACTTTGAGGTGTCTGAAAGCAAATGCATGTTTAAGTTTTTGATGAAATAGTATTTCAAAGACATTGCAAGCCTGGTGTGTAAAAGTCTATGAGTATTCAGCCTACAAAGTAACCCCGGACTTACTGACATGTAGACTAGGAAATAGACAGCAAACTCGTGTAGCTCTTAAGAGAGAAAGACTCCCCAGTATCCATTTCACATGGGGCCATGGAGGATCATGGACGAAGGTTTTCTCCCAGGAAACCAGGAACTCCTGGAGAGTCTATCCAAGGAACTTGTTGCCCCACCCAGCAGGGTGTGAGAATCTCTACAGACCAGGAGCGCTGTGTGTTCCATTCACCCCTTCTCTGAAGGAGAGTCTTCCTTGTTGTTGTTGTCCTGACTCTATTCCACCATGTTGTTATGGGGACAGTGACTTGTAGATAGCTCAGACTGTGGCATCCATCACAGACCTAATGGACAGAGTCGTGCGATAACCAGAGTTACTAAATCTGAACCTCACGTGGGAGCTGACACAACGTTAGGTTTCTTTTCTCGGGAATGATGGGAAGGTGTTCCATGAAGGGAGGAAGTATAGTATATGCTTAAATATTTGGTTGGGGAAAAGGGAAACTTGTATCAGAGAATGCTAGTTTCCTCCAATGTCGATTCGCCTCCTTCTTTAGTAATAGCATTCCTAAGATTCGCCCCGGTACCTGGCTGCCTCGCTAGAGATGACATTTCCTAATCTCCGACGGCTAGTTTGGCTACCTGACTAAGTTTGGCCCAGCAACACATGAGCAAGAGATCTGGGTGCTGATTCTTTGTTGAGGCTTTAAAAAGAAATAGACTTGTTCTCCCTTTCAGCTTTCCCCTCTCTCCATTTCTGCTGGCTGGAATCTGAACGTGGTGGAGGATACTACAGCAGCCATCTTAGACCATGGGTAAAAAGAATCTGCGTGTTGAAGATGCTAAAGTGCCAGACGTAAGGTAGTTAGTTTGCTGACACTGTGGAGCCCTGTGCCGCCTTGGACTTCTGCACCTGGACTCTGAGATGAGAGAAGAAGCAACCATCCCCCTAAAGTCACTCACCTTTGGCCTCTGTTTCAGCAGCTGAAATGGTACATTGCATAACACTATTTCTTCTGAAGCGAAGATCCAGGAGCTGACATCCCCTTCCTAGATTGGAACTGTGGGGACATTACTAGTGAGTTCAGAGATGGTCTCACCTGTCCCTGAATGCTACATAGCAAGGACTGCACCAGCTGTTCAGTGGCCCATTCGGAGGCCCTGTTGAGGTGACAGGATGCCTGGGTGTTGTTAATCTCTGCCCTCACATGAGGCAGCTGATGGGAATGGCGGTGTGGATGCTGAAGCATCCTGCCCACAAACAGGCACCGTCTGTCTGGACTGCAGTGGTACCAGGAGCTGGCAGGCCTGGGATGATCTAATTGAAAAGAGGGCTGTGACCTCCGGCTCCTCCTCAGGAATCACTGCAGCTGCCACCGTGCACCTGCCAGCTGAAGGGGATGCCCTGTGCCCACATGCTCTGCTTCTGAACTGCCCTGGGCCCCGGGTTTCCAGCACAGCTTGAGCACAAGCAGTCAGAGATTTTAGAGGCACTTTCTCTGTTCACATGCCTTGCCAAGAAGTGAAATGCCATTGGTCTCAGAGCCAGGGGGATTGTATTAAATTCTGCAGTCTCATCCCGTGGAGTTAAAGCATAACATATGATTCAAGGCAAGGTCTGGAAAAAGCATAGTATTTTGTGTAAAAGATTTATATGCTCATTCTAATTCTGCCAAGCTCTGTCATCTAATGTTGAAACTGGGCTCTAGAATGAATTGCTTTGGGGTATAATTTCTGGCTCATCACTGTGCAACTCCAGGCAAGTTACTTATGCTCTCTAAGCCTTAACGGTGTCATCTGTAAAATGGGGATTTTTGTGGTGAGAATTACCTGCTTAGCTCTTTCTTATACCGTAGAGTAAGCTCCCAGTAAGTGTTAGATATCATCGATACTTTAATTATTATAACTATGTATCTCAGGAACTAAGGGACTAATCACAAAAATCCTCTGTCGCTAAATATCTGAGAGCTCCTAGAAACTCCTGCTTGGTGGGGATATTAATGAGGACAATGATGATGATTGATGATGGGCGGGTGCATTGCAGGAAAGGAAAGTAAAACAAACACATTTGACATAACTACCTTGAGAGAAAAGTGGCAGAAAAAAATCTGTCCTCAGGCAATGGATATTCCTTAAATACCAACTCAGGGCTAGGCTTTGTTTTTTGGGGGAAAGAAAACACCAGACAAAATGCCTGTTTGTTGGGAACTTATCTTCTGCTGGGGAGCGCCATTTAATAAATAAGGAAGCAATGACTTTTGGGTAACCAACCCTCCCAAGCTCACACGGCTCACCAGTTAGGTAGTGCAGACGCAGACTGAATTTCTGGAAGTCTGATCTCTGAGATTTTGAGCTTCACTTTTACATTTGCCTTCTGTCTCTAGGAGAGTCATTCGAATGAATGACCATAGGAATCTCCTTGTTACAGTTCACTAAGAAAAACAACACGCGCCAAATCTCTTCCTTGTTCTAAGTACTTGCCTGACATTATTTTCCTACTCACGGCAGCACAACATACTTAGAAGGAGCTTAGATCATAGTTATCCCCAGCTCAGCCTTCTCTGAGCTGTGTGACCTTGGACAAGCTCTGCAACTCCACCACTGTCAGTTTGCTCATCGGTGCAAAGTGAGGACAATGGTAGTGACTTTGACCATGTTGGGTCCATCGCTCTGCTGGCTCCCCAAGGCTGCCCAGTACATGCCAGCCTAAGTGCACTTTACAAAGTGGGATGTGATTCAAATAGAGGCACTTGGCTGTGCAAGTTCTGTTTGTGACCTGTTCCCTGGGCTTTGGGGAAGGGGACAGTTGCAAATAGCAGTCGCCAGGATCAAGTGGCATCTGTGGCCAGCTGAGTGCCTGGATGGAGCTGAATGCAAAGGAAAGCAGGTAGCATTCAAGTAAAAAGACTCCAAAAAGAAATAGGGATTAAAAGCTATTAAGTGGATGGAGGGCTAATAAAAATAGTCTTCTGAAATTAATGGAAGCTCATTCAGACGGTGAGGGAGATAATGAGACTAGAACGTGAGATCACAGCAGGTAGAGATTGGGTGGAGCAAGCTAATGGAAGCGCTGTCACGTTCTGAGTCCCCCTGCTCTCAGGCTCCTCCCCGGAGGAGCAGGGCTGCGAGGCGACTCCTGCGGTTATAACCAGAGCTTTCAAGTCAGGTCTTCGGGCTCTTATCCAGATTTGCAATTATACCAACTGGGCCTGGAGCCTAATTTCTCTGCATTCAGTTGTGAACACACGTGTCCATGCAGTCCTGCTGACCTGCATGACTGAATGAAGGTTTGCCTTTATCTAATGCATTGGCATTTTGTTTTGTATTAGTACGGGACCGCGAGCTCTGAAAATTCTACCTCATTCCCTACGATGTCTGAAATGGTTGTTCTTAAGGGACAAAAACATAAGAGAGAGAGGGAGGGAGGGAGGAGGGAGGGAGAGTGAGAGAAAATGGACTTAGGGTCTGACAGACTGGATTCAATGCTTGGTTGTGTCAGTGACAAGCTGTGTGACTTTGGGAAAGTTATACGACCTCTCTGTTTCTCTAGCTCTAACATGAGCAATACTGTAGTCTACGTGAGGATTCGAGATTATAGGTCAGTGTCTAGTACAGTCATCAGTTTCTAATAGGCACTTGATATATAGTAATTATTCTGAATTTTAATCGGTTATCTAAAATAAGAAAAAATGAACAATACTCTCTTTATGATCACTCTATTTTATTCTTTCTAGCTTTCAAATTTCTCATTTAATACCTTAAAAATGGACTATCAGTACCCATTGTGTGAGTCCAGCTAAGGGCAGGATTTGTTCAGTTTTCCCCTACCATACTTGTCTTTATTTTTAAAAAATATTATTTTCTTAGGAATCAATGGGAGTCATAGACATAAAAAAGGTACAATTAGGTTCAAAAAAGTCTGTTCTCACAAGTAACCTCAGATAAAAGTTATCTCACGATGGGCCACCTTGAGGCTTTCATTATTCAGACTAGGACCAATTTCATTCCATAACAATTTACTCCATCCTGCTTTGGTGTCCCCGTTTGTCCCTTCCCCTGTCACCCAAAGGTGTCACAAAAGAAAGTTGCAGACTCTAACATCTTATGAGGTCCTCAGAGACAGACACTAGTCAGCCCCAGGTCGGTACCCCCAGAGTTTAAATGTGCTGTTTTAGTGGTTGGAAATAGGTTTCCATAGCGACTGTAATGCTGGTCAGATTCAACCCCTTTCCCCACCTGACACTCACAGCGCTCCCCACCACGGGCTCACCACTGGGGTAAGTCCTCACGTGAACGTTTTGTTTAACCCAAACGACAGCTCGGAGTGATCTGGGAGGCTGGCGGGGCTCCAAGTTTCCTGGGGTCACTCAGCTGGTAAGTGGCACTGGCAGGTCCCCAGGCAGCCCGGCCCAGAGCCCTGTTCAGTGTGCAACTGGGGAGAACACACCAGTAGTCAAACGTTTCCCTCTCTCGGGCACGGTGAAGATCCAAGGCTCGGCCAGGTCACTGCTCTTCTTCTAAAACAGGGTTCGAAAGTGCCATTTACAGCAATACCCTGTTCTCTTCAGAGCGAGAATCCATGGGCACGGAACTCAAAATGAGGCCATCTGGGAAGCTGGGAGGAACAGAGTCTCCCCTTTCTATTCTGCAGTGCTGGGAAGAGGCTGCCTCTTCTCGCCGCGGTGCTGATTGCTGTACACACCGTCTGCACAGGATAATGATGGACCCATCGGACTCTCTCTTCCTACGACTGCCAGCCAATCATTTCAGGCTAATCACGGTGCTGGCCCGCCGGTCCACATATCTCAGCCTCCCTTCCCTTCTGTTGCGGGAGAAAAAGGACCAGGGGAGAGAAAATTCAGCCTTTAAGTGTTTGCATAGGACGGCTGAGTGGAGTGAGGTGGTAAGATAAGTGGTATTTCAGGCTATTTCTTCTGCTCATGTGAATAGCACATGATTGATTTCAGAAAAAGAAATTATTTCCCTGCAGACATATTTTTATCATTTGCTTGAATTCCTTGATGCCTTACTCACCATGGGTACGGAAGAGCCAGATCTCCTTCAGAGAGGGATGGAAGGAAAATGACTAACACTTCAAACCTGAAAAACATGTATATAGAAAAGGCACTGCCAGATAGAATGTTCTGTGACCTATAAGCTTTGGAATGGGTCGGAGGGATTATACCAAGGCTGACATTTAGAAATGATGAGATCCGCTGGCTTCTGCGTTTGCATGTAGCAAGCCAAAAGACCAGCTTCAGCTCCCCTTCCAGGGAAGCCGGGGGCCCCACTGAAGGAAAAGCAGGCACCTTAACCCTGGGGGCGAGGGCCAGAGCCCAAGGATCACTTCTCACTGACTTTTACAGGGTGAGATAGCTTTATTTAAAGGGACATATGCAATTAGGTTCAGCTTTCAAATTTATGTACTCCTACAAAGAAGGCTTAGAAGAGGCTAATATAAATGGAAATGCTTTCAGAGGGAGCGGTGGAGATGTGGGAGGGCAGAGGATGGTGGACAGGGGAGGAGGAGTTTGGTAGAGAAGTAGGAATTCTTATGCAATAAGTTTCTTAGACACAAATGGTGTTTTTGGCCTGCTGTTTGATATTTGGGCAACGTTCAGGGCCACTGTGTTCCCTGATGGAAAGATGTGAGCACTTTGTCAGCCCCGCTTTGACCAGGCTGTTCTCAGACGCTCGTTTTCTCTGGGTGATTTGCATGGGCGGAGGCTGAGCAGTGGAGCAGAGAACCATTAGGACTGCTTTGGGAAGATGTTTTTGCACTTCCTTGTCTGACACCCTGGGAATGCACTGGGAAGCAAATTCTCCTGTCTCTGGAACGGTCTGAGGCTGCCAAGTTCCCCCAGCTGGCTCCTTCCTCAAAGCCTCTCTGTTTCCCTTCTTGGGTCCTGCTGGGTATGGACCATTCGGGACTGACCCAGGGCTCATTCCCTCTCAGACTTCCTCAGAAGGGGTAGAGAGAACTAGGATAGAAACTGTGAACTAGGCAGATTCATTCAATAATTGAGAAGATGATGGTCAACAAAGGTGAGTACAACCTATGTTTCAAAGACTGACTGTGGTAATAAAGCAGGGTGAGTTAAAAAAGTCTTTGAGTGTAAAATGTACAGTCTAGTGAAGCTAATATACTATTATCCTGACTTTTTAATGTCAAAGCAATTCTTTTGGGTCTTTGATTTTATTCAAAATGTATACAATTTTCATATCCTTCAATTCTTTCTTTCTGGCTATGATTCTCTTCTTTATCTCTTCAATCATTTAATTTTTTGTATATTTACTTTGTTTTCTCTCTCTGATTTCTCCATTCAAGTTCTAGAGGACTAATTTCCTGTCTCTTGCATCTGGTGACTGTCCCAAGCTTGTAGTAGACCATTTCCTTGGTCTCTCCTGGATTCCACCCTCTGCACTTTTTTTTCCTGATTCTAATCTGTGTCCTTCTGCTGCAATAAACCATAACTATGAGTGTAACTGCTTTTCAGAGTTCTGTGAGTCCTTCCAGCAAACCACGGAAGCCAAGGGTGGTCTTGGGGCCCCCTGATGCAGGAGGGTACCCAGTTCCTGATCCACACTGTGCAAGATCTCCCTGAAGTTATAACCTTAACATTTAATCATAAATATTTAGTTGTTACGTGTACTGTGATCTCTCTCAGGCCTACTTTTCTTCTCCAGGGCACCAAACAGTATCACGCCGGTGCTGGCTTAGAGGAAACAGGCCATGGGCCACGTGCTATCTGCTCTGGGTCCCTCCTACCTTTTTTTTTTGAGACAGATACAGGCGTGTTGGCAGATGTACGTGTACCTCTACTGGCCTGCTTGCGGACCCTTTGATTTCTCGCTCTGAAGCCCCTGAGTCTACTTCAGATTAATCTGAGTTTCTACGAGATGACTCTTTTTGGCTGGTATTTACATTTTTTGGACCACTCTCTGCCTGATACATAGTAGGCTTCTACTGCTGTTTTGGTTTTCGTCTATGTAAAACCTCTTCAGTCCTTCAGTCTCTTTTTCAAATGGTTGGGCATAGAAAGAATATTTTGCTTTATTTTGTGGCTTTAAGCCCCAGATTTTGATGCCCAATGGAAGGCACAGTGTCTGTCTCTCTCTATGTGATCTGTACCCAGCACAGGGCCTGGCATGGAGCCAGATAATCACGGAACTCAGGTAATCATTGAACTGACCCAGAGACATACTTTAGACCGCTCTCCTCCCTGTAGGTACATCTGTAAGAGTAGGACAGTGTTTATACCCTAAAATCATGCTCCCTTTAAATGTTTATAATGAACAAAGCAATTATTCACTGTCTTCCAAGTCAAATCAAAATAACCTTGCATCTCTCAGTTTTCTCTTTTATAAATTTAAGATTGTCATTCCTCACAGTCTAATGTCTAGCTGTGTGGTACTATTTACCAGTCCTTTCTGAGTCTCTTAATTATCCTCGATTTTATAATAGGTGCAAAATTGACCTGACCTTCAGGCACTTCAATAAGGGGGTGGCTACAGGTGAATGGAGCAAGAGTAGTATTTTAGTGATCATTCTGCTTTTGGAAGCATCTGAAAAAAATCAACTTAATTTATTGATTTATTTAATTTCAGCTTTATTGAGGTATAATTGGCACACAAAATTGTGAGATATTTAAAGGATACATCATGGTAATTTTATATATATATTGCAAGGTTGCTCCCACCCTAGTTAATTAGTATGTCTATCACCTAACATACTTATTTCTCTTTTTTCTTGTGAGAACATTTAAGTTCTACTCTCTTAGCCAATTTCAATTATAGAACACAGTGTTATCAACTACAGTTACCATGTTTTACATTAAACACGTAAGATCCTCAGATCTTACTCATCTTATAGCTGCAAGTTTGTACTTAGGCAAAAGAGAATACTGGAAGATTTATTAGAAGGCTATTATAAAGACTTGTAGAATGGAAAGAAGACTGTGGAGAATTACTTATAAGGACTTTCCACATGAAAAACATTGTTAGTTGCTCAGATCTGTTTCTAGCTCTCAACAGTTTAGGGGTCTTTCCCACAAGATTTGATTCAAATAATTTGAAGGAGGACCTCTGATTGGCTGAGCTTGAGTCATGTGCTCACTCTTGAACCAATCATTCCAGCAAAGACTATGGAGCCCTTTGATAAGCCAGCGTTGGATCGCATGTCCCTCCCATTGGACAGTGCCTATTATCAGAAAGAAGGAATGTGATAGGGAGTAAGAAGAACTAGTTATAATTTTGACATTTAGTGAATTTTATATTTCTTATTATTTAGAACAAAGTCATGGTAGATGTTTTTCTGCACAGTGCTATGTTGCTAACTTGGCTATCTGTGTTTCACAATAAGTATTATCTCCTTCAGAGTTGTAATTTGGCTTAGCCAGTTATTCTATATGTTATCTTGGCCAAGTCTGCTTTGAATCACTTTAGAATTGCCTTCTATTTTGTTTAATGAGTTTCTTTTAGCTCATCAAATACTCTTCCAAAGAATTGAAAAGAAGAAAAATCCCTTACAATTCCTCCAGGATGAGAATCTGATGGTCATTTAACATTCCCCAAATCTGTGTTCATGCTAAATCCATTCTTAATGCCGGCACCCTATTTTCTGAGTTGGGGAAAACTGCCTGCCATTTTTCACAAGGACATTTGTGGGCGGGGGACTCAGTTAACACTCCTTTGCTTATCGCATCACTTGATTTATCTGAGGGTGGAGGGAGTGGGGGAGAAGGTTTGACAGGCAGTGTTAGCTCAGCCAGTCAGGCTCAAATACCACCGCAGGAGGACAAAACCCTTAGCCAAACAGATCTTCTAAATACCACTGAAAAGCAGGAATAAACCATGCAGACAGGAATAAGGCTCCCATCCAAGCATTACAGAGCCTCTGTCACACTTGGGCAAACTCAAAACACACCCACGTCCATGTATATATCATTTCCCGTTATTACTGGTAACCAGAGAGCTAAGGGTGTAAGTTTAGCATCACACAAACTCAAGTGCTGACAACTTATTTTTACAGGGCAGCCTTGAGAAATCCAATGGAGGTAAACCAAAGACGGGGAAAAATATAAAGGAGGTGAGGGCACATAATTTCATCCTAGCTATTGGCACTCACTGGCTTTTAGAACTCACTTCCCAGTGCTCCCCCCACCACCCCATTTTCAACTATGAGCTTGTCTGATAAAATGAGAAGTCAAAACAGCATCGCTTATGAGGACTGAAAGGAGCAGTGTGATTGTGTGTGTGTGTGTGTGTGTGTCGGGCATGGGCGAAGATCGAGGGGCACTGGGAGAGCCGCTCTGTTCATTTACACGAGGTCACCTCTTTCTGCTGAGGGAAGCAATCGGGCTGCATTGCTAATGTCCTAGAGCGTGAACTTCCAGGCTTTCTGTCAAGTTCAATTGTGGGCACTGGTTTAGGATTTTCCTCACCTACTACAAAGCTAATAACTCTTTTTGGCCTCACGTGGCAACTCAGCATTATGGAAAAGCCATGGAGTGAAAAATCTGGATCATGTCCTTGTTCGTTTCTCACTGGCCATGTGACTTCAGCTTTGGGAAGCCTTACTCCCCTCATCTGTAAAATAGAAGGAATAATAGCCCCTTTCATAAAACCACTTAGAGAATTCGAGGCAACAGTGCACAGGAAATCACTTTTAAGGTGTCTAATACTTTACAAATGCAGGTGGTGATTATTATTATTTATGGCCTTTCCCTTATCTCATATTTCAAACTCTTATAAGAAGATACTATTAGTAGCAACTTCAGCTCGAACCTCTTACCTTTTCAGTCCCCAGGTTCATTTGTTTTTTCTATATTACCCCTACAATGTTCTAGAAGCACAAGGGGCAGCATTGCAGAATGTGAGAATGGACAAATCCCATAGAGAAGTGAGGTGGGGAAAGTGTTAATTTTCACAAATTGGACAAAAAATTTGCTGATTTATTCTAGTCATTCTTCATCAGGGAGGATTTTGACCCCTCTTATCCAGATCCCCTTTGGTGATGACCGGAGACTTTCTGATTGACAAGACTTCAGATTGGCTGCTGGTGTCTGGTGTATGGGTAGCGGCCAGGGATGCTGCTGAGCATCCTGCAACGCATAGCGAGGCCCCATAACAGAGAGTTATCCAACCCACAATGTCAACAGTGCCGAGGCTGAGAAACCCTGCTTTATTTGGGGGAGATAGCTCCCTTTGTTGAGTCCCCAGATGGGTTTGTCAGCTGGTAAGCTTCTGGAAGGGAGATGGCCGCGACCAGGTCTCTTCTCATTTCCTGGTTCCCCATCATCTCTGCTGTAAATATGTCGTGTTTTGAATTATTTCTTAAATCAATGCATTGACCTGCATTTTTCTTTCAACTATCACACTTAAAAATATAATAGATAGCTAGGAAAAATGACTTCTTTAATATGTCTATATCTTTTGCACTGTCTTTTAGAATTTCTTTTGTAGCTTACAAGTCTTCAGATAAGGAAGGCTTGAAAGTAAATATGTTCTCTGCCTCTCTTTATATTTTTCATTTAAAAAAGTTTTTGAAATATAAGCTTTAAAAAAAGCTTGCAAGATTATTCACATATCCTGTATTGAGATTCCTCAATTATTGTTAACATTTTTTAACATTTGCTTTGTTCATCTCTCTCTTCCTCACTTTCTCTGAATACACTCCCCCCCCCCCCACACACACACACTTTCTTTTTCTGGATCACTGGAGAGTAGGTTGCAGACACGGTGCTCCATGAATCCTAAATACTTTAGTGTGTATTTCCTAAAAATGAAAACCCCACTTCATAATAGTAGTACAGGCAGCAAACTCTGCAAATTAATGTTGATACGTTACAACTCTCTGTAGAACTTATTCAAATTTTACCAATGGTCCCAACACTGCCTTTTATTAAAACAACGACCCAGTTTGGAATCACATCCTGTATTTTGTTTTCCTGCCTTTTCGGCCTCCTTCAGGCTGGAGGAGCTCCTCGGTCGTTGATGGCCGCCCGGACCCCATGTTTTCAGAGTGCGGTATTGCGTGCACTGCTCCTCAGTTTGGGATTATGTGGTGTTTCCTCACGATTCAATTCAGGTTTGTGTTTTTGGCAAAAATGCCACAGAAGTGATGCTGTCTCCTTTGCAGAACCCCCTGTCACGTGACACAGGATTTCACTTTGTTCTGTTATTGGGGCTGTTAATTTTGTTCACTCGGTGCAGATGGCTTCTGCGGGGTCTCTCCACTGTAGTTACCAGTTTCCTCTCATGTTTACTAAGTATTTTTTAGGGATATACTTTGAGACTATATAGATATATTTTTAGGTATTAAACATTTATTCACTAGTTTTAGCATCCACTGAAAGACTCTTACTTCAGGCAAGAATTATTCATCAATTACTGTTGTATGATTGTGGATGCCTAAAGGTGTTTTGTCTAATCTATTTCTATTTGTAGTTGGCTGTAAGAGAAAGCTTCCTGTTCTCATTTATTTATTTATAGCAGTAAGGGCTTGCGGAGTCTTATTTTATTTGATATGTGATATACAGCCACTTTAATTTCTTACTTTTAATCTCAAACTTTCTCAGATTGCCTATAGGAGCCTTTTCAAGCTGACTTCTGGGTTCCTCTTTTTTGAGCTCCATTTTTTGAGCTCTTTTTAACTTTCTGGACAACAAGATGTTTCAGGCTTTCTTGCCCTTTCCCAGGCCCAGCCCTGGAATCTGCCATTTCCCACCAGGAAACATGGTTCTTTTATAGTAATATTTAGAGGCCACGATCTGGGCACACAGTGTGCTTATTGTTATTGCTTCTAGGCTCTGGCAGCAGATGCAGTGGGTAACACACATTATTGACCATCCACCTATCTATTAACTATCTATTATGTATCTTTGACCTATTCTTATCTTTAGTTCACACCAATACCTTTGATTTGTATTTAATCCCAAAGATCCCAAAAGATTCACCCTGTGTACCTCCTTTACACATTTGTCACTCCTTTTGCTGACAGTGAACACCTGCTTCCCATTATTCTTAGGGCATTTATGTACTTGCTCCATCTCCCAGGGCTCCTGCCACTGCTTTTGTAGGTTCCTACTCACTCGGCGCCCTCCCTTCTCAGGGGCAGTCGCTTTTAAGAAGCAGTGAAGTTTTGATTTTGAGAGAGATGATAGATTCTCCTTCCCTATAAAAAAGGAAGACTATATCCATGCTGAGAATGTGGGGACCTAAAATATGTACCCACTTAAAAATATTCCTTGTGTAAAGGAGACCAAAAAGACTCAACAGGTAAATGTAATGTTTGATCTTGCATTGGATTATGGAGGAAAAACATTGCTATGAAGGATATTACTGGGACAGTTGGTGAAATTTGAATATGAACTATTATTATATAACAGCATTGTATCAATGTTAAAATCATGAATTGTAAGTGAATGTCCCTGTTCTTAGGAAATACATGCCAGATTATTAAGGAGTAAATGGGGGTTCTATATGCACCCTATCTGAAAGGGTTCTTAGCTCTATCACTTAGTAGCTTGAGGAGGTCAGAAAAATTAATCAACCATTCTGCTCTTAATTTCCTCATTTGTGAAACAGAGAAGTTAATTATTCCTTGTTCTTGTGATCACCTTGAGAGTTAGTGAAAATATGTATAAAACACACGACATAGTGCCAGACACTGAGTTGGTGCTCAAAAAATATTTACCATGCGCATAAATGCGTGACTGCTATAGGCTGGTGTCCTTGAATAATTGTAATAATAATGTCCTTTTTTGGAGCTCTTGTTGATGGTGCTGGGACACATCTTTAGAGTTATAAAATGTGCATTCTAGCATCCTGTTTGAGAGATCCTGGGGCCTGGCTTGGGTTATGTCCACTTTTCTAGACAGAAGATGATGGCCAGGGAGGCTCGTGAAGGTCCTTGAGAAGGAGGGCTTCTATTTGGGGTGGAAGTGGGGGGATTTGTTCTCCAAAAGAAGCAAGAAAATGAGCACACAAAAATAATAATGGCTACCACAATTCTCAAAGCAACCTTTAAGGAAGGTATCATCACTTCCATTGACACACCTGGATGGCATACATGCCCTGCCCACAGGCAGTCATGTGGTTGCTAAGTAGCAGAGTGAGGTCCAACTCTGACTCAGAGTAGTCTCAGTACCAAGCTGTCCGTGGCTGTGCTGTTCCTGAACTGATAAATAGAACCCGTAGTTGGCTTTTACTACCTTTTATGGGTAAGGAATACCGCCCGTTTACTACCTGCTGAGCTAAGTGTCTCCTCTGCTCTTTGAGCAGAATCCCTTATTCTAGAGTCCTGTGGTTTCAGTATATCCATTTTTTCCCCAGCAAAATTGTATTGATTATCTTCTATATGCTGGATTAAATGTTAATGATAATTACATATGAATGAAGACAGAGTGTGTCTTTTTGTAAGGGCATCCACCGGCTTTATGATGTTGTAACCCTCGGAGCTGTGGACTGCAGGTGATTACGCAGCCAAAGCTGAGCATGCACGCCCCCTCCTCCACACCTCTCTTGGCGCTGCTCTCCTTGCTTGGGACACTGCTTCTCGTCCCATTGTCTTTAAATGGACCCGCAGGACAATTTCCCTGATGCTCTTTATCAAAAATAAGACATTTATTAGGTGTCAGTTGCTATGTAGGTGACAAAGATAAATGCTATGTAGCATATACTTTGACAAGAAGATATTGACTAATTACACTAATTATTATCCTGTGTGACCACAGGTACAACTTGGCATTTGCTTGTCTGGGACATGTCTTTATGTACCATGGAGGATAGTGACAGGATTTGTTTTTCTTATCATGCAATCTGGAGTGTGGGACGATGTCCTAACTTCACTTTCGGTTAGTTTAGACGTGAAAGTCTCTCAGTCCCCTACATAATTCATCCAGCCATTCACTCATTGACACCTTTAGCTTCTATTTCTTGAGACTACAAAATTTGCTGTGTTACCATTTACAGCGAAAGCTAGAAAGCTAGAAAAAGTAACACATGCCTCCCTTTATAATAATATAGATGAATGGTTTTCCACTGGGGACCACTTTTTCCTCAGGGGACATCTGAAAATGTCTTGAGATATTTGATTGTCATGTCCGAGGGGATGCTACTGGCATGTAGGAGGTGCAGGCCAGAGATGCTGCTCACACTTACTTCTACGATGCTCGGGGCAGCCCCCATAACAAAGAACTATCTGGTCTAAAACATCAATAGTGCTAAAGTGGAGAAGCCCTGATATGGATTTTCTAATCACAGAATTGGACATCGTCCCATGATTTAATCTCAAAGATCACCTTCAGTTTGTCTAGAAGGTGTTAACATGGGATCAGAAATGCTCCCCACCGGGAAGCCGCAAGGCATTGGCTGTTTGGGTTTCTCCTCACAACTCCTCTGAGAGAGGACATTCCTGTTTTACTGATGAGGCACTCCAGCTCGAAGAGGTTAAGTAACTGTCAGAAAAAAGTGCTCACTTTTCCTCTTGCATGAAGTAATGCAAAGAGGTTATTGAGTTTTTACGGAAAGGCTTGCTCTGGGCAGCTGGGTGTCAGCACCAGCATTTTTGGAGGAAGTTCAGCTCCTCTCTCTATAGAGCTGTCAAGTTATGGCTCGTCCTTAAAGGTGGGCCAGAAGTTCCCCTATAGTTTTTCAATTATGTGAGAACAACAGTTAAGGAGTTATTGATCTCCAGGGTATCTGCTGGCACAGGGATGTAAGCATTTGCCAAGAAACAAGACAACTGTGCTTATTGGTAATTTTTCCCACTTCTTTGAGGCTTTGTGCAAATCTGGCTGCTTGGGAGTCTCTCCTCCATGCAACGTTTTCTGATCGTCTTTATCAGGTTCCAAGTTCTCCTTCCCTTCTGGTCTCCCTTTGCCACCTACACTCATTTACATATTATGTTGCTTTGTGAGGATTTTGCTGTTTCCTTTGTGTTTAGTTTATATTAACAACCTCGTAATCCTCTTTCTGAGCTGAAGACTAATAAATATTCTCAAATAATGAATGTTCTGTTGCAAAAGAGACTCATCCTCTGTTCCTTCTTTTACTCTATTCCCAAATAATCATTTATCAAGTGTGTTGTGTATACAAGATACTGAGCAAAGGGGTTATATAAAGGAAGGTATTAAACACTGGAAAATAAAAGATACTGAAAGATATTATGAGAATTAAAGGAAATAAAGCAAGAAAATCCTGTCACATGTTGTTTGGTTCCCAGATACATACGCTCAGTAAATACTAGAGATGACTGTGGCCATTCCTGCAAACACATAGAAGAGTGCTGTGTAAGTAGTGGGGGTTTTCACACGTTTGTTGCAGGATGGAAGGAGTCTACGCTGGGACCCAAAATGTGTGACGAGAAGCTGACAAGTATATTTGTAGCCCTCAGCAAAGAGTCTGAGTGGGCAAACATTGTTATGGGTGCATCATCTACCAGCTGAACTGGCTGTGGGGATATCTGATGGGGAAATACATTTATCCAAGTGAAGTAAACCCTGGTTCGGCATGGTGAGGAGTCAGATTCAAATGCAATTCTCAGCTCTCGGTGCAAATGGTATTTAATTTCCTGGGAAATCTGTTGGCTGCTCCTTACCAAGCTCAGATTACATGGCAGAATTCTAGAGAGCTAGATTTCCAGTGCATTTGATCATAGAACATCCTTGTAATAATAATAGTTCTGGTTCTATACAGAGGGGCTAGGGCAACTCAGTTAAAGGGTCTAAAGTGCCAAAACCCATACTGAAAGCAATGGATGTTTTAATTCAGAAGGAAAATTGTTTTACATGAATACTCACTTGAGATGGAGTTCCTCCAGGGCTTATCATGAGTGCTGAGGGTTGAAGAAGGGCAAAACATGAGATTCTAGCTCTACCTGACAGAAGGATCCCTGTGGCAGCCTTGCTCCACGTTGAGCATTGTGGGTCCTGGCCGTTGCCATGCAGACGTCAATTGCCAACATGGCGCATTTCCATGAAAGGTTTGCACGTCTTGAGAAATGGAGATAACAAGTCTTGGCCTAATCCAAATTACTGAATAGATAGATGTTCAAGTCACATGACTGTGAGAATGCTATCACTCCCGAATTTATACTGTTGGGTTTGAGCTATTTTATCAGTTTTAGCTCAAACCCAACAGTATTAATGGCTCAACCTGACACGTCAAATACGTGCCCACATAAAGCTCTCCATTCCCAACTCAGCTTCTCTTCGATTTTTACATTCTGTATTCAAAGCTTTGGCACAGTCTCTCTTGTCAGAAGGCTATATTCTTTTCTCCATCACCAAGCACATCCATTATTGGTCCCCACGCTATTTCTCAGTTTAGCCATAGCACATGGCATTTAGTAGCTTCAATGTTCTCACATACCTCTTTTGCTCAAAGACTCTAGTGACCACTCACTGTCTACAGGGTGATGTCAGAACTCTCCCTGTGCCTATGGAGCCTACCTAGGCTGGGTATGCAGGATGAGGCGGACTTAGACTAACAATCCTGGCTCTTTAGTTCTAATGCCTCATCTCAGAAAGCCTTCTATCTACCCCAGTCCCTTGGGCTCCTTGCTCCCCACCTGCAACTCCATTTTAGGCTATTTCATATCTCTTGACTGCAAATACTCCTCCCTCTATTTAATTTTCCCACTTTATCTTTATTTGGGAAATTCCTACTCGCCCTTCAAAGCTGAGCTCAACTGTTATCCTCATACCATCTGCTAGTAGACTAGTTACTCTTTTCTTTGGTTTACTACAAGGTTTTTGTTCACATGTCCATAAAACCACTTACTGTTTGTTTCAGTTATTTTTCACATTACATTGTCTTTAATGGTCATGGCCCCATTATTTATCAAAGTGTTTGAATTTTGACAAATTTCATAACCTAAGAAATCTGTATATCCTTGTTATACAGATGAAAAGCCTCAGGTTCCTCATCTATGTAGCAAGGATAGTAGTAATAAGTACCTCATAGATAGTGTGTAGCTGAAATGCGTTATAGAAATGTAGAATGCTTAGAGCTGTGCCTAATGACCCTTTAGTAAATGTTAGCCACACCTTTTGTTTCATTTAACCATCACATCGTCACAGCAACTCCATCAGGCAGGCATTGTCATCATTATTTTAGAGACGCAGAAACCAAAGTCCAGAGAAATTTAACGACTTGATTAAAGATACATAACTGGTGAGTGGAAGGGCCAAGATTTGAAGCCAAGGCTGTCAACTACGGAAACCTGACCTCTCCTCAGCATACAGAGCTGCCACTGCAGTTAGCACACTATGGTTGGATTGAAACTCTGTTTAAATACCTGCCTCCTCTACTGGGCTGGACACTTACAAAGTGCTTGCTTGTGTAACATCACTATGTAGTATAAGCATCCAGCACGCAGGAGATATATGAGTGAATGTCTAAATAGCATCATTAACATGCATTTTAGCATTGGGATTGGCCATCACTCGCTGACTCTGGGAGCATATGCCCATCAGGAATATGGATGACTTGCTTCATTTCCACCATGCACATCCTAAGGAACAGTTGAACCACAAAAGAGCAAGGCAGGAGGATGTAGCTGAGAACGAGCTGTGAGCCTCTCTTCTTCATCATATTTTCTTTGTGGCTGCTTCCAGGAAAATAAGGAATTATGTACTGTGTAATTCCAATGAAAATTATATATTGTATAAAAATCAGCTTATCATTTTTGGTCCATAACTCAAAAGTGCAAGAAATGTCACATTCTTTATTTCTCTAAATCATTTTTTTCCCCCTGCTCTTGGCTCTTTATCACCTGGCTGGGAAATTCAATCTCAGTCCTTATTGGGATTCCCTTTCCTTCTGTGTGGAACCCATACTAATCTCAGGCTTATAAGGTGTTGAGAAGAGAAGGTATTGCCGGATCCTTTGTCTAGGTTGCTCTTCCTCTGGGTTTCTTCTGGTTACTGTTATTGAGAGTGATGCAATAGCTCACAGAGGCACCCTGCTTTACACATCTGTACAAGTGTTTTCCTCCTTCTGTTCCAACCCCTGTAAGCATTCCAATCTTTTTCCACGAGGCTATGGTAATGCATGCAAGGGAGGCCTGGCTCTTTGCTGTCATCGAAATCCCCATCCCTAGCCCCACTATCTGATGCTCTGCTCCTCCTGTTGGTCTGAAACTGTCCCTGCCTCCTATGAAAGCACTATGTTTCTCTACGCCCTTCTTTCTGGCTGCTCCAGAATAACGACCCTCCTTTGATGGGTTCCAGAAACCCATTACTGGGCTCTCCTTTTCAGAGAATGCAGTATCAGAAAGAGATGTCAACACAGGTTAGTGTTTTGCTTTAAAATACACCTGTTTATTCAGGTGCATGTGTTGCCAGGGATGGGGCCGCTAGCAGCCAGTAGCAAAGGTGGGGTTGCAAAATGGGGGAAGGGAACCTGTTCTAAGGAATCTCTGTATCTTCCTGTCTTTCAAAGATTTCAACGCCTTCTCAGTTTCTCATTCTCACACGATTATCTTCCTCATTGTGCAGACCTAAGGTGTGAGTTTTCTCAGACTCCTATGCCAAACCAGGTCTGAATCCTATTTCCTCATCTACAGAGGGCTTATTGAAAAGAATAAATCATTTTTGGTCCACATGTTACCTCTGAGTTGTTGTTTTTTTTGAAATCGCCTGTGTAATTTTGCAGCCTCCACCTGAGCAAAGGGAGCTTCTGGCATTTCTTGGCAGCTTCCTTGCTGTTTCTTCTGTATTGGAGTACAGCAAATAATTCAATTTTATCTCTTTCTGTACATTGCTTTTAAGTTTTCTGCCAAAAGCATGTTGCTTTAGGTGAATTTTGTAGGGCTTAGCAGACTTGCTCATTTTTCACTTTACTCATCACACTAGGTGGTATAAATCCCTTGTTAATATTTGGTACTTAAATAATGAGTCTATAGGTACACCTATGAGTCCCGAGTCTTCTAATTTTATCCCTTATAAAGATGGTGGATGATATTAATGAGAGCATTTGATCTAGATTGGTGGAAACACCTTTACCATTCAGTGAAATTTTCATGTTGAGAGGAAAATTTCTCTTTTATACGATTTCAGGCTGTTAAGCATCTCATGTAAGAAAATAATTCCTGAAGAAAGCCTCAAAGAAAAATATCTCTTAAAAATAGGAGACTTGAGGAAGATGGAGGAAGAAGCCACCTAACTCAATCTGGTCCACTTCTCAGTCATTCAGTTCTATTTCAACTCAGTCAAACGTAAAATCCTCAATAAGGACCAACGCTCCAGGGTTGCAAAGGTTAGTTGCTTTGGTGCCTGGAGGATGCCGACTATGCCAATAGTGACATCTCACCTGACAAAACTGTCAACCACAGGGCAGACCCCTGAGGAGAGGCTGCGTCATCAGGAAGCGGGTGGGACCCAGACTCCTCTGTGCCGCGTGCAGTTGGCCACTTGCTATGAACTAGCAGTGAAGGCATGTCTCTGTGCTACGCTGGCAGCTGCCTGGGTGGAATCTGGGTCGCCCCTGATGAGAGTCCTTGTGTTTTTGAATACATGTTAAGTGCCAGACACTGGGCTGGGCACTTGAGAACTCGAGAGGGTCAGAGATGGTGTGAGCGGAAAGAGCACGTGCTTCCTCATATGTCTGGAGACATCACGCCGGGTCAGACTAGTGCTGATCTGCACTGCTACATTGTCATTTAGGTTTTCCCAGAGCTCCATAAGGTCGAGTGCCTGCCTGGGACTGTGCCGTGTGGCAATGGATGCTCATTCTATGTGGAGAGCTCAACAGGAGTTTTTTGACTTCTTCATGGAAAATTCAGGAAGGAGGTGGGAGGAGAGGGAGAAGCAAAGCAAATTCCTCAAAACTCTAAGTGCGTTATAGGACATAAGGCATGAAGTATAATATGTTTCATGTTTGTGCCCATGTGATAAGGAAATATACAGTAAAAAGTGTTTATAACCCAGTGACTCCACTTCTGGGAGTGTATCTGAAGAAACCCAAAACACGAATTCAAAAGAATACATGCAGCCCTGTGTTTACTGCAGTGTTATTTACAATCACCAAGATTTGGAAGCAGCCCAAGTGCCCATCAGTAGATGAGTGGATAAAAAAGCTGTGGTACGTTTACACAATTAAATATTACTCAGGTGTAAATAAGAAGGGAATCTTACCTTTTGTGACAGCCTGGATGGACCTGGAAAGTCTTATAAACCAGTGAGAGAAAGATAAGTACCATATGATTTCAGCTATATGTGGAATCTAATGAACAAAATAAACAGAGTAGAAACAGGCCCACAGACTGACAGCTATCAAGAGGGGAGGGGAGTTGGAGCACTAGGTGAAAAAGGTAAAGTATTTAGCAAAAACCAAAACCAAAAATAAAGCAACAAGCAAATAACAAAGCTGAGGACGCAGACAATAGTGTGGTGGTAACCAGAGGGAAGGGGGTGGGGGGAGGTAGAAGAAGGTGAAGGGAGGGTAAACGGTGGTGGAAGGAGACTCGGCTTGGGGTGGTGAGCACACAGTACAACCCTCAGATGACATGTTACAGAATTGTACACTTGAAACCTATAATTTTATTAACCAATGCCACCCCAATACATTCAATAGAATTTTTTAAAAAAGTGTCTTACTTTTTCTTTCTTTAATAGCTTTATATTCTGCTATTGGTAAGGCTGCTGCAGAATCTTATGGAAAATGAGCTTCAAAAAAATCCATTCAGCTTACTTAGTGAGCTCATCACCAAACCTGAATCTCTGTAAAGACAAATGATCATACATCCAAGGGCAGAAGAATATTTCTCTTTGTTCCCTTTATTTTCATTGAGTTTCCAGGAATTAAAACTCACACCAGAAATATTTCTTAAATTATTTAATTATTCTCCTCTCTAACACATTTAAAAAAAATTTAGAAGTGCATTTGGAGAAAAGAAATAAGGACACGTGAACAGAAAATCAATTGACAAGTGGAATTTACTGGAGCCTAGAGCGGAAGACAATACTACTGGAGCATCCCCTGCTGGCAGAGTGTGGCCATCCTCACAGTCACAGCTGGCACTTCAAGTGTAAATACGGTGGCTCTCTATACTGTGTAGAGTCTATACAGGAAGTTGCTCAAATTTACTGGGATTTCCTAGCTCCTTTGTACCAATTTTTCCTGATCTGTTTACTTTGCCCGCATTTACTCTATGGAAGTTAGCTCCACCCGCCTTGTATCGAAGGCTGCTTTTTACTTTGCGGCGCTCACTCAAATACAGGGCTGACGTTGGTTTTTACAGAAACACTCGACAGCCTGGGGCTTCGTTTACTAAGACATTTTTCGAGGCGTGCTACATATCAGTGTTCACAAACACCAACCTATTTCGTTTTAACTTTGTGGTTTTATTCCTTTTATTTTAAGGTAGGTGAGAAATCGTTTCGGATTCTAGCACATGGTAGTCCGCACTGAAATAAACAAATCTCTGTTGGCCCAGAGAAAATCACATTACCATCCCTTTAAATACACCTGCAATAAAAACGCAGTGCTTCTATTTTTGGCCCCCCTCCCCACCCTGCTCCGTCAATGTCTCTTTGTAGAGTTGGGATAAACCTTAAAGCATACCTGTGTCTTAGGTGACGTTGATATAAAATATTTAAGGGTTAGATCTCACACTTATTTGTTAATACAAAAGAAACCAAAAGAAGGCCCAACTCTTCGATCCTGCCTTTTTTGAAGTACGTTTGGCATGGCGAATAACAAGAACAGCTTCTCTGAGACCGAGTCTACTTCTGGTTGGAAAACAGCTCCATTGCAAGGAAAAGCTGCACAGTTGGCCTCCGCGTGGAACCCTCCCTGCACGTGGTTTTCAACCCGTGCGTCTGGGAAGGACAGATGACAATGCCTTCGATCCCACTGCCAAGCCAGGGAGGCACTCCATCTCTCTTCTGGTCCCACCCTAATTAAATGTGGACTTCATGCAGACCGCAACCCAGACTTTTTATGAATTCGGAATGTGCTGGCTTCATTATTCTCGTCAGGCGGCAAAACTAGACCATGACGGATGAGTTTCTGAGCGTGGGCTGATCATTCATCTACAAAACATAATAGTTTGATTCTTTCACTTAGGGCTATTTACAGAAACAGAAGGTGATTAATTGGAGTGCCGGCACTGGGTAAATTCTCATTCTCTCTCTCTGTCCTGAATCCACTCTGGATGTATCTCAAGGAAATGATCATTAATAATACATTACTGAAGGAGGAATACTGTGAGTCACCCCCTCTAGAGAAATTATATGATTTCATTAATCTCAAATAAGTGTGTAGTATTCCTTTAAGTCTATTTTATCTTCATTAAATATATATTTTAGTATTATTAGAGAGTGTACTGAGTTCCAAATATATGGATATATTCATACTTAAAAGTATAACCAAACATGGAGGTGATAAAAGTAATAATGAAAATATCCAATATTTATCTAATACCAAGTATGGAATAAGTACTTTATATTTGTAATTTCGCACTCTAACAACTCTGGTAATTAACCTTTTTATCCCCATTTCACAGAATAGGAAACAAACACATAGAACAATTAAGTGACTTACTCACAGTCAAAGCATCGTTAAGTGACAGGGACAGAATTTATACCCAATATAATTAACTCCGAAGCCTGTGCCCCTAAACTGCTGTCTGCACTATACCATGGCGGTCAGATTAGAACAACAGAGGGGTGGGGTGATGACTTGAGAGCAGACAACCAGCTCTATTAACTGTGTTTGGAATCCATACTGTTTTCAAAGAACCTTCTGACTCAACATCGCTTCTGCCACCACTGTTTTGGAGAACAAGAGATGGCTTCGTTCTTGATCCAGCTCTTCCTCACGCTAATGAGTTCCAAGTTCCAGAATTAGAAAGAAACAACCTGGCAGCCCCGAGTACACAGGTTATAGCTTCAACTCCCAGCTTTGTAAGATGAGAGAGGGGATTTAGTCCTTCTGGTTTATTCTTCTACCAATGACCATTGGTTCTTATGGACCAACGTAAACTTATTCAACAACGGTCATTTCGTGAGGACCCTGGGCACCCCCATAGCTCAATAAACCACATATAACCATGCTTTCAGTAAAATCCTCTGAAGAATTCTACTTGTGGCAAGACAGTGCCTTATAAAGGTTACTCATAGAGCCAGGGAACCTTAGGGGAGGGTTGCAAATCTTTCCTTTTTTGAGCCCTTAGCACAACACATGGCAAGGGGAGCAGGTCCTGCAGAGCAAGTCATGAGGTAAATGAAGGGGAGAGAGTTCTTCAGGAATTTGTTGCTCAACGATCATTGCTTCTTTTTACATGACTGCTAGGCATGTACTGCATCTTTTCTGGGGAGACAGCATGATGGGGAAGAAAACCCATGAGTGAGTCAAGAAATCACGGAGTGTGCCTTTGATTCCTACTACCTTTAAGCCCTCGTTTTATCACCATACATTCTGAGCCTCAGTTTCTTCATCTGCCAAATAGGGTGCCTACTTTACAAGCTACCTGAGACCCACTGATGTCACGGGTGGTATGTGCTCTGCTGTGTGATGATGCTGTTCTGCCAGAAGAGCAGTCTACAGACAAGAGCCCTTTCATTGTTGAAATTGTATTGTTACTGGGCAGATTTTTCAGAGTTTTGACATTCCAGACTCTGAGCTTATTCCTATTTATGTATAAGCTTTAAGAAATCCACATTGTAGCAACTGCCTGGGCTGTCTGTCTTCTGGTTGGGAGATTGGGCCAAATTTTTATCCTCTAGCTCCCTGGTGTATTTAGCAATGAGTGTGGCCTTATGAAGCTTTCAAGAACAAAGCAATGCCACCATTTAATTTAGCATTTAATTACTGTATCCTGCCTCACCAACAAGTTGCTGGGTTCTGCCTCAGTAAATGAAGTGGAAAATGTCTGTTACGGTTTTGCCTTGAATTTCAAAGTTTATTTCCTTACAAGTTGTTCCATTTGGCTGCTCTCTCCCCACCTGAGTTTGAAGGGGCACATGGTATGAGAGATAACAAAGTCAGTTCCTGGACCTTATGCTTCCCTGGCTTCTGTGCTTCTGACGCTTCAGCTGAGCCAGCCCCATGGGTTCTCTCTCTGTTAGGTTCTTATCGCTGCTGTAACAAATACAAAGACTTTAAAACAACACAGATGTCTTCTTGTACATATCTGGAGATTAAACATGCCATCAGGTCTCCATTCCTTCTGGAGACTTCAGGGAAGGATCTGTCTCCTTGCCTTTTTTCAGCTTCTCGGAGTTGCCTGCACTCCTTGATTTGTGACTCCTTTCTCTATCTTCAAAGAGCTTCATCCGACTTCTGCTTCCTTCCTCACCTGTGGTTCTCTCATTCTGACCCACTTGTTTCCCTTTTGTAAAGACACATTACTTTGGGTCTACCTGATTATCTAGGATGCTGCTGCCATCTCCAGAGCCTTCATTTATCGCATCTACAAACTCCTTTTTGCTACTAAAATACAGGGATTAAAATGTGGACACCTTCAGGGAGGGGACATTCTTCTGTCTATGACAGCACCTGTCCAGGGCCATTGGATGCACTTAGAACTCTCTGCTGTGTCTCTCCGATGCATCATTCTCATTTGGGATTGCTAGACCTCTGCCTTCCAGCAGGCCCTTATATGTCTGCCACTCTGGTCCCCCACCGTCATCCATTTTCTTCCTTGACTACCCCCTCTTAGATAACCTGTTCCTCTTGGCAGAGGAAAGGGCTGCTGTCATGCCATTTGTCACGACAATTCAGTGAGGTAGGCACTACTATAATTGTCTTTGGTCAGATGATGAAAGTTCTGTACAAAGACACTTACTTGGAACCTCACAGCTGGTTGGTGGAAGAGCTGGAATTTGAAGCCCAGAGTCTGTGCTTTGACTGCTGAACAGACGGTGTCTTCATCAAGTAGTGGCACTTCCCACTGCCCCAGCGGAGGTGACAGGGTCCGTCACCCCTGTCTCAGAGCAAGAGGGATCCCATCCCCTTCCTGCCTTATCCCTCAGCTCTAGATTTCATCTCTTTTCATGAACTCTCAGACCGTGGGCCATCATTTGTTTCTTCCGTTTCGTTGAATTCTCCATTACCTGTATCTCATTGCCTACAACTTACAGACGTGCTCATCCACAAAATATCTTCTCCAAAATTATGCCTACTTTTCCTATGTTTCACCTGATATCTCTCCTTGACTTTACCATGTCCCTTGGAAGAAAAGTACACAATCTCTATTTCTCTACATTGTTCCTTAGTTGCCTACAGTGTAGTTTATGCAAAAAAAAAAAAAAAAAAAATCCTACATCGCCCAGCCTGTTTGCCGAATGTCACCATGTTGGACCACACTTTTTATCTTGGAGCCTCTTCCTCTCTGCCTTTTCAAGATACCGCAGTCTTTTGGTTCTTCTCCCACTGGTTAGTCGGATCTGTTAGTCAGGCTTCTCCTCCTCTCATAGATCTTTTCTCTCTCCTTTCACAGTTTCTCCATCGTCAAATAATGCAGCCATCGTCTCAACCCTAATGACTCCCCAAACTTGATTCCCAGGGCTGAACTTGAGGTCTGCCTACCACCTCCCTGTTGCACCTCTTCCCCTGAAGCCCTACCAGCTGTTCAAGATAAATGTGTGCAAGTGTGAGCTCATTCGTGCAGGAGGATTGCGTGAGTGTTCACTGAGAGCTGAGTGCTATGTTGTGAATGAAAGGCAGACTTCGAGGAATCTAGTGGGAGAGACAGGTGTGCCTACATGCTCGTAATTCAGTTTAGAATAACCAATAGTAGAGATATATTTAGAGGTACAGGGGGAGTACAGAAGGCTGTTCTCACTCCCTGAACAGACTATAGAGGAGAAGTATTAGTCAAGAAGATGATGGGGGGAGATGGG
This sequence comes from Micronycteris hirsuta, assembly GCA_004026765.1. Lineage (NCBI taxonomy): Eukaryota > Metazoa > Chordata > Mammalia > Chiroptera > Phyllostomidae > Micronycteris > Micronycteris hirsuta. The sequence continues at coordinate 77,491 of PVJI01003199.1, forward strand.
TGGTGGGGGGACAGGAAAGAATGGTCCATGCAGAGGAGACCGTTTAGAGCACAGCTGTGCCGAGTGTAAGAATATCAAGTCCCTACCCTTAGATGAGCTCTTCTCCTCTGGGTAGGTTAGTGGAACCTCCCCTTTCTCTGGGAGGTGGCCTGATGCATGCGACAACAGGCAGAGCACTGTCTGGCTTCAAGTTAGGGTTCCGTGAATATGTATTGAGGGGAAAGTGGGGTAGAGATTGGAAGTGGCCATTCTGCTGAGCGAGGTCGTGCCCTGATGCATGCACTGAGGGACTCTTGGCTGGCTTAGGTGAGGTCTCTGTGAGGTTCTCTATAGCGGGCACTCCTGAGGCCCTTACCCCTGGCCTCAGGTAGCTGCCACCCCATCTGCCTGTCTTTCGCTTGTGCCTGGCTTCATTTGATACCTAGAATCCTTTTCTAATATCTTTCCTAGTAAAATCAGCTCTGAACACATCCACTTACACTTGTGCGCCCTCACCTATTGGCTTATACCCCTAAAAATCCTCTGGAAATATTTACTCAAAGCATTATACCACATTAGAGAGATTCTGTGCTTTTGAAGGTGAGCAAAGCAGTGTTTTTTTTTTTTTTAAATAGGCAGTGACCCTACACATCTCCACAATCTGACTTGCCTGCCCCCAAGGTTGCTCATCCTGGCCCAGGGGCACCTGTCTTGCCCCAAGCTTGAACGGCCTCAAAACCTCTTCAATTAGTAAATGTTTATTTGGCTGCTTATTTTGTGCCCTGCACTCTTTTACTATTGGGAATACATCATCATCAACATCAGCAAAACAGATAGTGCATTTCTGGCACACGATCTTGTGGGCGCCACGTTATCGAGGGTCCAAGTGACAGGAGAGCACAGAGCAGCTAACATCCGACTTGAGCCGATGCACAGCTTGGAGGTTTTGTTTTGAGTTCAAGGAGACAGTGCCCCCTTCCTTCCCAATTTTAAGTCTCATTGCTGTCTCAGGATCTGTGGGTATGTATGTGTGAATGTTTGTATGGGTGTATGTGTGCATATGTTATTGCATGTGCACATATATTGTATGCAGGTGCATACATGTGTGGGTGTGTGTAGGTGTGTATGTATAGGTGCGTATGGGTATGTGTATTTATGGTACGGGTGTATGTATGTGCATGGAGGTACGTGTGTGTTCTATGTGTGTGGGTGCATGTTCTCTATGTGTCTGTGTGTGGGTTGGGGAAGATGTGTTGCACATGCGAGGCTGAGTGTGCACCTTGCCCCTTGGGCACCAGACCCTGGGATGGGTCCTTCCTCCTCCTCTCCTGCTGGACTGTGAAGTGCTTCGAGCAAAGATGGGCCTAAGTCATCTTTATGTCCCCACACCCCACAGCGCCATCTACGTAAGTGCTTCCTAAGTATCTCTGGGGTAAATAAATGAATAATAAAGTGGAGGTTGTAACTGCTTTACCTGCCTTCAGGGCATCGTAAGACATCATTAGTTAATGTGTACAAAGAGTTGTATGAGCCTTAATTATTAACATTATTTTATCTGCCAACTGCCTATGGCTTACTTTCAGTGTATGATTACGGCCGTTGGGCCTGGGACTAAATTCCCTGCTGTCCACTCCCAGCCTCCAGCCCCGATTGAATCATTTGGGCGGAGAAGGTGCTGGAAGGGCAGCGTTAGGGATGCCCCTCAGAGGCATGGGCAGGGGAACCTTCCTTGGCTGAGGCTGCTGTCTTCCCGCAGCTGCAGGGCTACGTGACAAGAAGTGGCCGGCTCACGTGTCCCCCTCAAGGAGGAGCGGACGGAATCTCGCTGCTTTCCTCATTTGATTTGCCATTTTTCGAATTGGTACAAGAACAAATCGATGTCTGTCTTTTTCTATTATTCAGGACTTTATTAGGAGGGAAGCAACTTCAGGCCTCATGTGACTTTTTCCTCTGCCTTTTAAATGTACTCAGACTGACTCCTTTTCCACTCCACCAACCCTGCAAATGAGAAAAGCTGCAAAATTCGCCCAGAAGATCACAAGGCAGTCAGAAAAAAATCAGAGAATATGCTGCGATGACCTGGAATTTCTGTGTTGTTGATGGAGACTTTTTTCTCCATCCGTTGAGAACTTATTCTATTACAATGCAGAGTTGAAATGTGTTCTCCAGGTTCCTGGTGGTAAAATAGTCCTGAGGAGTGTGTGTGTGTGTGTGTGTGTGTGTGTGTGTGTGTGTGTGTAGACCTTATCACCAAGAGGGTCTGGGAATTGGCCTCTCGAATTTTCATTAAACTTCCCCAATTTTATTTTTTGGAGGGGAGAAAGTTGTAAGCAGCATATATTGTTTATGAACAGACTGTCTCTTTCTCTCTCTCACACACACACACACACACACACAGCTTATAAACTCATTGGAATAATAAGATCTACATATGGAAAAGTTAAAAGCACAAAACCATGATGTTAATTAGCACATGACTGGCATGGCTAACTAGGACTGGGAATTTATTCCCGTCAAAAGTCTGCCTGGACAGCTGGGCCACTTCCTGATGGAACTACGCCAGCTTTCCTGGCCCTCCCTCCCACTCTGTGGCTACATTGGGTCTCCCCGGTACCTGTCTTCTTGGCTTTCATCCTGGCTGAGCCCTTGCAGGTACTGACTGACTCCCGTGGAAGCCCTTGGCTACGCCAGTTTGTGCTCGTGCATCTGGAGTACACTTTTCTGTTTGTACCATCACTGGGGTGTGCACACGCAGAGGCCTGCACAGCCCAGCAGTACCATCATTGACCGGGTCTCTTGGTCAGGAGAGCATTTCTGTGAACTGGAATGTGAACTCCTTGCCTAAAGAGGGCAGCTTCTTTCAGGCTCCGGAAGATTCAAATTGGACCATGGGAGACAAACCATCAGAATTCAAGCCCGGGGTTGCTGATGCACCAGCGGCGTCACCGTTCTGTCATCTACGTGAGAGCTTCCCAATTTAGAAACATTGGCATCCAAGTTACATTTGTAAGAATGCATTGTGCACACACACAAAACACACCCTGGAAGATCCCACCTGTGGACCCCCAGTTTGAAACCTCTGACCCTTAGCAAAGTCGAGTAGCCCGAATAGAGAAAGATCCATGCAAAAACTCTCATACCGAAACCAACAAGAAAGGACGCAGCTCAGTCCTTGAGAAGGATCTTTACTCAGATGGGAAGGTTGGCCAAGCTGCCTGTGGAACGCCCGGTCCTATGAGACAATCCAGCGTGCTGAGCAGGGGTCGTTCAGAGAGGGTGGCTCTTGCCGATTCTCCACTCTCAGAACCAGAGACTTGAGGAGTGAAGCCGTCACTAGATTGTGGGGCAGGGGAAGGAAGCAATACACGGAAACTTGGACCTGTCCGAAACCAGCAATGTTTTCGGAAAGGCCTGGGGAAGAAGATCCCACCCAGTCTAAAGAGCCCTTGGCTACAGGTGGCTACAGGTGACAAGTTGAGCACAAAGTGCCACCCCTGCAGGTTCGCTACAGCCGCTGACATGACCTGCAACAAGTGCAGGTGGGGCTCCTCGTTCTGGAAAAGCGCTGCTGTGCCGGCTCCTTGCGGTAGTCCAGGTTTACATCCCTTTTGGAAGAATCTGCACTAAAATGTAATATATTTTTGATTTAAGGCATTTTTTAAAAGACAGTGATTTTTGAGCCAAACTCAGAAAGTGGCAGGTCCCACCCTGGTGAGCACATAGAAAACAGGGTTAGTGCCAGAGGCCCTGGGCCCTCTCCCTGATCTAGTGTTCATAAATCCCTGAAACAGATTTTCCCCAAATATTTTTGACATTTCCATAAAACTCAGCTTATCTTTGAAGAATAATTTCTCAAACTAAAGGCCCTGGAGCTGTCCTATGGTGAAGTATGTCACCAAGCATAAATTATGCAGAAACCTTAGTCTGGATGAAATAATTTGCCTTTCAGACATTCTTTCCTATTTTTGCATGTCAAAAGCACACTTACATCTTTTCTCACGATCAATGTAATTGATTTGTTTGGTGAGATACAGGAATGATAGTGAGATCAGTTCCTTGTAGAACTGATCTTATTCAAGGTAAAGGATTGCCTGTGACCTATAGTAAGGTTACCTTTGTTAAAATGTCAGTTCTGAATCGAATTAAATGAGTCACAACGTATTTTTTCAAAGAATCTTCTGAGACAGATGCTGTCTTCTTGCCCCCGCCTCACCCCATTCTCCTCTGTTAACTTCAGCATTACTTTACAATTTTAACAAAGTCGTGAGCTTAGACAAAGAGCTTAGCTTGGCTAAATTCAGCAGAAGGAATTTAAAAGGCAGGCGCAGAGTCCACGGTGCTTAGCCCATTCCAGGCAGAAAGCGGCCCCTCTCCTGCCTGGCATTGAAGCAGAGCGCACACCAGATGAGAACGAGAGGAAAACCCCAAATCTAAGAGCTCTAAAATAGAAGTAAAAACGAAACACCATTTCTTTTCATAGCGTACTTCCGCCGATTACCCCAATGATGTCCACAGTCACCCCTATATCTGGCGTGTCTCTGATGTTTCTAGAGTGGATTGCTAAGGACGCAAGCGGCCTGCCGTGCGACTGCGCCGCTGTTGTCAGGAGTCACCGTCAAACCTGCGTCGAGAGACGTGTGCACATTCCCGCAGAGGGGAAGCTCCTGGAGGACGGAATAAAAACGTGCTTGAGTTACTTCTTCAGCAGAAGGCACCAATCAAAACCCACAGCGTTTTACTGAATTGCATGATAGGTGTAAAGCGAATGCCCTCGGATTGGTGGCTAGGCAGCGACGTGCTCTCAGTTTTGCCAGTGCGTGAGTCCTCCTCTGCACAGCTGCGGGAACTCGGGGTCCCCTCTCCCCAAACTGTCTCACTCACCTCCCTGCCCTCGCATGTTTCCCAGGAACTTCTCAGTACACGTTCACTGTTCTCTTCAGCTCTGGCCTGCTTTTGAGGTTCGCTGGTCACAGCCACCTGAAGCTGTCAGGTCTCTCAAAATCGCACTTTCCGGGACCCGGCAATCCTCAACCTTCCAGCAGATGGCGCACTCACTCTCTGGTCCCACCCTGGGCCCACAGGGTGGCTCTGCTGAGCAGGGGTCGTTGGCCTGCTGAGCGACGGCCTTCTCTTCACCTCAGTGAAATGAACCCATGGTTAGAATCATAGAAATGGGTCCAAAACTCAAATCTGCCACTTACTGATTTGGGGCAAGTCACTGTGTCTCTTTAAACCTCAGTTTACCCAGCTATAAAAATGGGTCAGTAGTGGCACGGAAAAGGTACTATGTTTACGAAAATTAAATAAGAAATCTATGAAAAGCACTTTGCAGGATGACTAGCCAATATAATGAACATTCAACAAATCTTAGCTACTAGAATTATTATCAACAACTATTGATATCACCAGAGTTATTACACAGAATTATTGATATCATAAGAAACTACCATTGCCTCTTCTGTCCCTGCTATTCAGTGCCCTGTCCCAGACCAACTGTCCCACAATGGTACTTTTTCTCCTGTAGTCACTGGTTGTCGCCAGCGACATTTGTCCCATTTGCACGCGTGGCTCTGTGTTTACTGGTGAGGGTGACGGGTGTAGGGAAGGAAACCTGCTAGTTCCACTCGTTTGTATATTTATATTCTTACCTCTCAAACACTCATTTGTCTTGTTACTTTAATATGAAGGTTCAGTGTGCTCTCCTGCTACTACTGATGACATGTGCAAGGAAAAATGTTTTTCTGAAAATCTAAGCCAGGCAAACACACTTTTTGCTGATATATTGTGCCCTCATGGCTTTTTTGTTTTATTAAAAGGCTCAGGGTTTAAACTGAAAAGCTGTAGCTGCCCATATTGCAGTGATTAGCATATAAATGCTCATCTCTGTCACGGATGTGTATAATAGTGAAATATGCTGCCCTCCAAGTAAGAACATATAGTAGACTGCCTTGTGGAACATTATAGTGTCTTATAGCAATGTAACATCTATGGTTGAATGGTCTTTTTCAACATCGGCAGGTATGATAATTTCCCCAAATACTGTCAGGATAAACTTTCTTAGGCTTGGCTGAGAGCCAGAAAGAGATGCTTTTGCTGGCACATGTGGCCAACCTTCACAATTCCCCTAGCAGTGTTAAGATCCTTTAGGTATTGGTGCTTTAACGATCGTACGCATTCAGACATGTAAAAAGGTTTGGGTATTTCTGACTGAACTGGCTGATCGGCTGACCAACAGTCAGAGGACTTCCTTTTGAAATCTAGAGCTGAGCTCATTTACATCTTGCCCTCGATGTCTGTAGACCTAAATAGCATCAACCTAGAACTTGTGGGTGGTGTCTCATCTCTGATGTAGCCAAAATTATCAGGAAGGTGGGATCTTTTTTGATCACCATTGTGTCCTCAGTGCTGGGACTTTTCAGTTAACTATTTATTGAAAGAATTCATGGCTTAGTGAACAGTGTGAAGTAGGGGCTATTTATCTCTGATGACTCTTCTTTCTGCCCTGTGCTTACCACCACAAGCCTGCGAACTTGCGCTTCCCTGCCAAGGACCACAGTGATTTCTCTGCCTCTCTTACTCAGTTGTTCCCACATGTGTATAGCACGCGCATGCACAGAGGTACCTGTGCCATGGACGTTTGCAATTAACGTGGAGCAGAGACTTTCAAATAATGGGTGGGAGTCCCACTGGTAAACTTTCGGGCATCAGGTGGCCTGATATGCAGATACACAATGATGAATTTGGACATTGGGGCCTTCCAAGACACCTAAAATCACACATGTTGGTGGTCACTTAAACTCTGTATGCCTAACACTGCCCTGTGTGCTAACAAAACAGCTGAATTAAACTGCCCAACTGCACCACTCCTTTCAAATATGGACAGAATTTGGTGTTTTCTTATCGAAGCCATGGGTCCACCTGTGTATTTTCATATACAACGTCTTTTACATATTTGATTCTAGGTTACTTCTTTTTTTTAAATTTATTTTTTATTTTTTTAAGTTACTTTATTGTTGTTCAATTACAGTTGTCTGCATTTTCTCCCCTCCACTCCCCACCCACCCCATCCAAACCCACCTCCCTCCCTTGCTTCCACCCTCCCCCTTGGTTTTGTCCATGTGTCCTTTATAGTGGTTCCTGAAAACCCTTCTCCCCACAGCACCTCCACCCCGGCTATTGTTAGATTGTTCTTAATTTCAATGTCTCTGGTTTTATTTTGTTTGATTTTTTCTTTTGTTGATTATGTTCCAGTTAAAGATGAGATCATATGGTATTTGTCCCTCACTGCCTGGCTTATTTTGCTTAGCGTAATTCTCTCCAGTTCCATCCATGCTGTCACAAAGGGTGTAAGTTCCTTCTTTTTCTCTGCTGTGTAGAATTCCATTGTGTAAAGGTACCATAGTTTCTTGATCCACTCATTTGCTGATGGGCACTTAGCTTGCTTCCAGCACTTGGCTATTGTGAATTGTGTTGCTATGAACATTGGGGTACATAGGTTCTTTTGGATTGGTGTTTCAGGGCTCTTAGGGTAAATTCCAAGCAGTGGAATTGCTGGGTCAAAAGGAAGTTCCATTTTTAGTTTTCTGAGGAAATTCCGTACTGTTTTCCTCAGTGGCTGCATCAGTCTGCATTCCCACCAACAGTGCACTAGGGTTCCCTTTTCTCCGCATCCTCTCCAACACTTATTTGTTGATTTGTTTGTGATCTAGGTTACTTCTTAATGAAGGGTCTCATTTTTCTCAGCAATATCAGTTCACGTCAGTATTTGGACCAGCATAAAGCATTTACTAGTTGTTTGGTAAAATATTGCTAAAAGTTGAAATAAAATAAATGATGTTACTAAAGTTTATATTTATATGTTTCAAATATGTATATATTTTAAATAATAAAATTTCAGAATTAGATCCCTTTATGAGTAATAGAGATTCCCGGACCAGTGGCTTAAATAGATGTTTGTTTGTGTCTTGCATAAAGGAAGCCTAGAGATCCTATTACAGAGCTAGTTTGATAGTTCCATGAAATCACCTGGAATCCAGACTTCTGTCAGCTGACGGTTCCTCCTCATATGTAGCTCCCATACTCATGGTTTAAGATGGCTGCTGGAGATCCAGCCATCACATTCTCATTTTATGTAGTAGAATAAAGAGATAAAGAGGAGTCAAATTATCACTTAAAAATGCTTTTGGAACGTCCCAACATCATTTACCCTTCAGTCTCACTGACCAGAACTCAGTCACACAACAAATTCACTGATGTCCCTCCACATCCACTTCAGATAAGTCTGGGACATGTAGTTTTTAGATGTGCCGCAATGTTTCAGGTAGGAATAGACTGCACTACATAAAGGAAACACCATTAGACAGTGCACTCATTTTCTACTGCTGTGTAACAAATTACCAAAAACTTAGTGTCTTAAAACAATACCCATTTATCAGTTTACAGTTTCGGTGGGTCAAAAGTCCAGGCATGGATTAGCTGAGTTCTCTGCCTGGGGTCTCACTGGGCTGAAATCAAGTGTCCACGAAGCATTGCTCTCATCTGGAATCTCAACTAGAAAAGGAGCTTCGAGTCTCTCCCAGGTTGTTGGTTGAATTCATTTCCTTGTGGCCATAGGTTTATGGATGTGTGCTTCTTCAAGATGGCAGCTTGAATCCAGGAAATCATTAAATCCAGGGAAGGTCTCCCTTTTAATGAACTCAGCATCAACTAATTGTAGCCCCAATAAAGTCTTTCTGTTTTTGCTGAACTGTATTCTGTTGGTTAGATGCACGTTGTAGGTCCTGTCCACACACAAGGGGAGGGATTACACAGGGAGGGACTTGTCTGGTATCCTCCTGGGTTGTGCCCACCACAAATACGCAACTAGTGACTTTGGCTTCACAATTGTACATGGTTGTTCTTCTTTTGGCTACAATCTTCCATTAAACAGTGGCATGTCAGACCCAGAAAAGAGTTGCCTGAGCAGTTATCTGATAGATTCATGCGCCATGTTCCAACTCACGGCTACAAAAAGCAAAATGTAACAACTTCCAGTTAAACTTCTGCAGATCATGTATTCATGGTAGTAGCTTGTCTTATAATTTCAACCTATACAGTATTTTTAAAATGACTTTCTTTTCAAATTTGTAATTTTTTAACAAGATTAAAAAACCTTTTGCTGTTTAAGTACACATTACAATTTATAAGTGCCAATTCATCATTCCATCTAAAACTTGTAATTAAAGTTTACAAGTTTTGACAATACAGATAGATTGCTCAATAGAGGTGAGGGTGAGTAGGAATTTAACTATTTCCATCAATGGAAGTCTGCTTCCATTAAAGAATAAGCTGCGTATCCGCAGGTCTCCTGGCTTATGTCTCTACCCAACAAGAACATAATATAAAGAATAAAGAAGAATAAATAGGAACTTGAGCAGTTAGCACAGATATTAAAAAGTTTGGATGCTAATTAGATCATGTGCTTACACAATGGAGAGACTTTCTCAGATAACTTTAAATTTGGTTATCTGGCTTCTTTTGTCTTTGGAGAGAAGCAATGGGAAGAGATGGCCTACCAGGGGGCAACACCCCCGGAGTGCCAAGATGTGACCTCTTTGGGGGAGACAGAACAAATACAAAACAGAACCAGAAGTTCAAAGAGCATGTAACTTTACTTCTGGGATACACGGTGACATGTGTCACTACAACCATCTTTATGAAGTCTATACTGGTCATAAATAATCATAATGGTGACCTTGGGTTATCCAAATACTGAATACCTCTAAAAAAGTTTCTAACTTGAACCTTTGTTTTCTCTTCAAAATATTTCCTCACCAGGTGATAATGAACTGATGCTGTCAAGTGCATGGCAGAGGGGCTGGTAGATCCTCAATGATGTTAGTTATTTATAACTGGTTATTATTATCTATAATTATTGTCACAGCTATTACTGCTATCGATTGGCTTGCCGCAGCCTTGATTATCCTCAGTCCTCACCTTTCCCTTCTGTACCAGTGATCCTGACTCCGTTCCTAAGCACACTTAACCCGCGAGTTTAGTAGCAGTTTTGAGAGCACATCGCCCCAGCCAGGTTCTCATCCTCTTATTTTTGTAGACACAATCTTTCAGGTGGATTTCTCTAGGTGTGAGGCCAAACCGCTTTGACTTTGGAAGGCTTGTTTGATCTCACTACTGGAACAGCTCAGTGATTGAACACTTAGTTTTCTAGGTGTGGCACAGCTCCATGCGCAGATACACGGTTCAACAAATAAGTGTGCAATGACAATAGGTTGTTATGGAAGCCAGTATTACAAGCTCCAAAGTCACCTAGCTCCCTGACACTGATGCATTCATGAGATGTGTCAGCAGTGTGTACGCTCTGGGAGTGTGTGTGAATGCAAGGCTACGCTGTGTTCTCTCAATATTTCACACGAGAATCTCACTTTAGGGCGGTTACTTATACATCATCATGTGAGATAAAATGAAGATGGATGTTTTCATTGTGCATTTTTTAAAGTAGATATTGAAAATGCATCACTTTATTGTCCTTATTATACATCCCGTGGGTCTAAGAATAATGGTTCCATTAGAGTTTTATGCATCTCCCGAACCAGGGAATGGTCAATTATTGGCAACAATCACATTCCCCACACCTCCCTAATGGCTGGTGGCCCACATTGTAAATTAAGTAGGAAACATAAAGCCAACAGAAAACGTGGACCCCTGCTTTGGCTAATTTAAAAGGTGTTTCATAACATTAACCCTGCATGGCGAAATCCCTGCCAATTGCCATGGTGCCATAGGAATATGTGCAGAGTATAGATTTCAGTTTTGGGTGCTGCATTTTGAGACTGTCATTAACTGTCTGGATGGTGACCAGGATAATGAAGGACATGGAAACCGTATTGAGTGATTGAAGGAAATGGGATGATTTTCCTTGGAGAAAGTGAAATTCAGGAAAGACTTAATAGCTGTCTTTAACTATTTGAAGGCCTGTGTAGGGGAGTTGACATTTTCTGTTTTAAAGGGTCATAACGAGAGCCAAGTTTAGAAATTACTGGTGTTCAGGCTCAAATAGGAAGAAGCTTTAAAATAATTGGAGCTATCCAACAAAGGAATAGCCTACTCTTCAAAGTAGTAAGTTTTCTTTCTTTAGAAATGTTCAAACAGTCCCTAACAAAGGTGGTTATGAATAGGTTTACTGTGTGGCAGGGCGAGTTGGGCTAGAGAATGTCCTGACTCCTTCTATCGCAGGATTCACTTGTTCCCCACCATGCCTCATAGTTCTAAATGGGAAGAACTTTGAGCAAAGAAACAGAGGCAATGACGATAACACCTCATTCATTCCAGAGCCATGACTGTGTGTCCGACTTGTGCAAGCCTCCCTCTCTTTGGGAGGAATGCGTAGAGGGCCCGGGTGCTTGTGCTCATAGGTTGTTTGTGCACCACGACCCTGGTGGTTGTTTTTCGTGCATTCCCTGATGGAAGGAAGATCAATTAAAGAATGCATTCAAATGATACCAAACGGTCTCTTAGAGTTGTTTCATCCAGGTAGGCTTTTCTTTCTACCAGGTAGTACAAATTTATGGTTAGATGTAGCCTGAAGTCACCTGCTCTGTTTTCTGACCCCCTACCTTGGTTGATAGCATGGCATACACAATCTTAAAAAAACAAACAAACAAAAAAAACCCAAACCTGCCATTGCAAATCATTTCAGAATATATCCTTTTAGTTCTGGTAGTCTGATTTCAAACTTTTTGGGATTTTTTTTGGGGGGGGGTGGATTTATTTTAATCACAATGGTGATTCTAGCATGCATTTCTTGATGAGCTTCCATAACTGAAAGTGTCAGTGGTCACTTGTGAAGGAGGATTGTAGAGCCAGGCACCTCTGCTCAGATGGCTGAATAGATTTGCTGTTTGTAACTACATCTTCACATTTGGTGAGAGCTCCATCTGTGGCCTTGGGCCAAGAGCTCTGTGAATACTCACTGTATGTTAGTTGGCAGAAATGATTTTTCAGAGGCTACTTCTGTGCAGCAGGTTCAGATTCACTCACACATAATTGGCTTAGCAATTTTTCTGTTTGGGCTCCATAGAGGCTCTCTCTAGAATGGTATGGTAACTAAAGGATGGAATTGTAGTATTTCTAACCTTGTGTTCTAGTCCTAATTGTTTGGCTTACTATTGGAAATTGCAAGAACTTCTGAGGGCATCACAAAAATTATTCTACAAAATGTTCTTGCATTCACTTCAACTTTGAAAAGATAACGTATTTTACACAGAACGTTTTGGGAGTCTGTGGAACTACAAAATACTAGCACAAATCAGACAATGCCTGATCAGGTTTTAGAAGAAGAAATAGATATTAACTGAGAAGTCATTAGGAGAAATATGTTGGACAGAATAAAGCTTGAATGAAACCAGGAGCAGCCCTGTATTTCCCCTACTCCCTTTGAATGAAAGAGAAAAGAAACAAGAGAAATAGGCTGGTGTCTTGCGTGTTTGGTCATTTTATTGGCAGAGGCAGAGAGCAAGTAATGGATTTTGCTCTATCCATTCCTTTTTAACCAACTGCCTACTCTAGGAAGCCATAGATACTGTCTGAGAATGACATGTTGAAAGAATTTTTGGTCCCTGTCAAGAAGAAGGAAATGTGAGGAATGTCTGCAGCGTGGGTTATTTGAACCCAGGCTGCATTTCTAACCCTAATGGGGTGTTCTTCCTCCCTCAGAACTGCCAGTCTCTGTGTCTGTGGGCTGACCGCGGCCAGCTCAGTGTCTCAGCGATCCAAACCGAAGTCAGCCGATGTCAATCCCATTTGATTTCCAGCTTTGTGTGAAAGCCATTCCCTTCATTATTTTTGACACACATTCTTAGATTAGATCCATATGTTTATTAATTCCAAGGGAAATCCAGTGGAAATCAGATCTGGGCAATTTATGACCCCTTAAACCCTGCAAAGGTTATGGAAATCTTTTAATAATAAAATACCATATGCAGTTATTCTAAAAACTTTTCCTCCCTTATCTTTATAATCAATACATAATTACCAATACACAGACTGAATAATTGTCTTCATTGAGGAATGTTTGACACTGGGGGAATATAGCCTTATTCTTTAAACCTTTTAATGTTCAAACTATAAATATGTCACAGCTAAGGAGTACCGCATCTTTAAGTGTATTAAAGTCACTCTTGTGTAACCAAACATAATGGGATTTTTAAATGAGTTATAACTACAGTAGTTAACAAACAACTTTTTAAACTTCCAATGTGTGTAAAACTATTTGAAACTGTTCACTTCATATTAAATGCCCCAAAGTATATTTCATTCTTCACCATTGCAAAGCAAAATTATATTGGTGGGAGAATTTTCAAGATATAGATTTACTAGAAAGAAAATGGCTTGATAGGAAATTTAATCCCCGTGTTTCCTTCGCAGGCACAAGGAGCCCCATCACCGGGATCTTGCAGTGCTGTTCACGTTGGGGAGAGTTTCAGAGCCAGGGCAGTGCACGTGCATTTAATTTCGTAAGAGGATTCTCCACGTGCGTTCTGGTGCCTTGGACCTGAAGTATTGAAGTTGTAAAAACATGAACACTTTCCTTCTGTTTGCGATCTCAATTCACACCCGGGCCTGCCTGGCAGGTCCTTGGAAAGTAAGAGTTTACACCTTCATTCAATCAGTCATTCACGGTCCTGTGTATCTTATTTTCTAATTCTTATGACAGGTTGTAATGACTGATTTCTAGAACTCTTCAGCTGACACTGAGATTGGTTCCCAAATTTCAGCAGAGCAAGATATTTTTAATCTGTTTTGATCACTGCTATATCCTAGGAAATAATAGTAGTTCAAGGAATTTTTTTTTAATGAATAAAGGAACACGGATTTATTAAAGTCTTGCTTGTTAAAGTTGGGAAATGTAAGGGCAAGTGAAGAACTTCTGCTTTCAAGGAACCTACTCTTAAGAAGAGAGGATGGGTCCAGAAACTCCTGAATCTGGAGAGTATACAAGAAAAATATGGCTAATCAAAGCACCATTTTCTGTTTTGCTTTGGTGCCTCGCAGGCAGCGACATGACTTACTACAAGACATACCACCAGCGTGTCAGGGGACAGCAATTTTGGCCTGATGGCTCCAGGGGAGTGTAGACTAGTCTGGGGACCCGATTCAAGCATGGGCAGAAGGACCCAAGAATCCCAAATCTGTGGGAAACCACTGCACCGGAAAATCAGTAAGAGTGGAGAGAGAACGCTGCCTCCTCCACCGAGAGCCGGATAGTTGTGTGAGCCATCCCCATCAACATGGTTGAGGAGGCACAGTCTTGACCAGCGGCATGAGGGACAGTACAAAGGACTTTATCATGGAATCTCTTTGTAGTACCTGAGCCCTGGTTTCAGAATAGAAAGTTTTCTATTGGCCACACCAGTAATGAAGGCGTGTCCCCAGTGAGTGCCCTTCTAAATTTCATGTGTTCCAAACTCAGAGCAGGGTCCCGGTTATAATCTGTGTGGACTCCAGGCCAGACAAGCGCAAGGTGCTGAGCTTGGGCACCCACAGGTCTCAGCCACGACCCCAGTGAGCCAATGAGAGCTCCAGCCTAACATGGATGAGCAATTTCTATGTCCTTAAGCACTTTTCCATTCCAACAATGAGAAATAATCTACCGCATAAAACGAAACCTGTCTTATCACCAGGAACATATTACAACCATTTGAAGAGAAGAAAAACTTTATTCCCTTTCTTCACCTTCCCTGATGATATGTTGTAAATTCAGAACATACATGTGAGGAGCTCGTAAATGTTTCCGCAAGGGGGTTGGCAGAAGAAAACCTCAGCTGGAGGAGGAAGCTCTGAGTGAAACAAAGGAGGAGCTGTGTTGTCCTCCCCCTCCCCCTGCTCCTTGTAGTTAAGCCAATGGTGTTTTGTTCTCGTCATTGACATCAGGAAATATAAAACTGAGGTGGACTGGGTCTTGTGCATTTCACCTCATTTTTCTGGTATCACTTCAGGGAGTGTGGTTATGCTGAGAATAAAATTCATCCTTTGGCCCAGAGAGCGGTGCGGGAGAATGCTCCATTCCAGCCATTTGTGATCCTAGGTTGTTATCACGGACTAGAGAAAGATTACAAAGCACGGCAGAGCTGACCAAGCAGGGGAGGTGGTACTGAGCGGATGGTCTTCTGCTAGTTTATTTCAAAGGAGGGCTCCATAGGGACATTTCTTTATATGGGGAGTTTTGCTAAAACACAGACACTTTTCTTTCTCCTCCCCGCAACTTTGCCCTGTTATCTCATCTACTCATTTACAATAAAGTTGATCATCTGCTGTTGCTATGCTTCAGAAAAAGTGAGAGACCTCTGCAGACTTCCCCTTCTGGCTTATTTATGATAGCAAGAGCCTCAACAGACAGAGGCTGTCAGATTTATCAATGAGAAGTCAAGAAGAGTTTACTGTAAGCTGGGAAGAATGCAAAAGTCTTTATTTTCAATTTAAGAACTGAATATTAAGAAGTGATATGAATGAGGTTCGGTGGGTCAGCAGAGGCGAGCATACTGAAGAGTAAGTCTTACCAGCCATTATCATTTTTACATGAGTGTGTGCACATTCCTACTTGGAAAGAGACGCACACAAATTATGGCAGCAAAGGCTTCCATTATAACTGAACCTTTGGGCAAGTCACAGAATGCTCTTATTGGGTTGCATATTTGACTTGAATTTGGTCACCAATGTTTACTAATTCATCATATATTGACGTCATCAGCCAGAAAAAGCCTGGAAAGGAGGTGGGGTTGATCCTGTGTTGAGTGGGTGCCAGGAAAGGCCTCTATCGCTACAGGAATCGAGAGACCAAAGACCGTGCATGTGTCTTCTCCTTCCCAAGAGCATGGTGTAAAGGGCAAGTTAGCTCACTCCTCTCTGCCAAACCCTTCTCCCGTGAAATGGGAATTTCGTTTGCTGTCTCTAGAACATAGAGACGAACACTGAGTCAATGAAACAGGCTTCCTTTATCTCCCATAGAATAGTGTCGGGGTGAGGATCGTGGAGTCTGGATCCAGTATGCTGCCTCCAAGTCCTGGACTTGGTTGTTTACTGGCAGCCGGTCGGGAGCACCTATAATATGAAGGATAATAATAAGGTGTGCCTGGAACGAATTAGGCACTATATGACTGATAGCCATTGATATATTTATTTATTGATTGATTCATTCATTCACTCATTCATTCATTCATCCATTCATCCATCCATCCATCTACCCACCCACCCACCCATTTCTGAATTCAGTGAATATTCACAGAGTGCCAGCTATCTGCAAAGCTCTAGGGTAGGACTTAGTCTTTACTGGTAAAAATCAACAAGCCTTTTCTTTCTTAGAGATTCCAATCTGGCATGAGGAGACAATGTATAAAAATAGTAAATATGTTTGTAAGATAATTTCAGATTATTATAAGTGCCAGGAATAGTTATAGGTATAATAAGAAGGAGATAAAACAGGGCAAGTATTAAAAGTACGTGGTGGGAATTTCTTTGGATCAGGGTGCTCCTTGGGCTGCTTTTAAGGCCTTACACCCGTTTTAATGTGTAAGTGTGTACTCCTGTCCTGGAAGAGCCTCCCCTAATTGTAGAAGCTTCATAAAACCTGAGTGTGCCTCTGCTGAGGAGGTGACTAATGAGGGGCTACCTTGTTATAGTAAGAAGGGGCCAACCATGTAAAGACCCAGGGAAAGTGCCATTCAGGGAGAGGGGGGCACGTGTACAAAGGCAGCAAAGAGCCTACAGGCTTGAGGGGTGTCAGAGGCCAGTGGGGCCAGGGTGCATGAGACGGAGTTCGAGAGGCAGGCAGGGGTCAGGGCCTGTAGGGACTTGTCAACCAAGCAAGGCTCTTGGTGTTTGCTCCAGGTTAGTGTTGTAGGTTGAATTGTTTCTAACCCCACCCCCCATATGATATGTTGACATTTTATTCTCTAGGACCTCAGAATGATATCTTATTTAGAAATAAAATCTTTGCAGATTCATTGAGTTAAAACAAAGATATTAGGATAGGCCCTAAACCAAAATGACTAGTGTCCTTATGAAGAAGGGGAATTTGTGTACAGAGACAACACGCATGGATGGAAGATGAGTGAAGACATGAGGAAAACACCAAGTGAAGAGGGAGGATCGGCACGAGGCACCTACAGGCCCAGGAACGCCCAAGATTGCAGGCAAAGCTCCAGAAGAGAGAAGAGGCAGGGAAGGATTGCCTTGCAGTTTTCAGGGGCAGCACGGCCCTGCCGACACCTTGAACTCCGACTTTGCGCCCCCAGAACTGTGAGACAATCAAGTTCTGCTGTATGAAGTCACCCATGTGCAGTACTTTCTTATGGCAGCCCTGGGAACAAAGCATAGATGGGAAGTCATTAAAGGATTTAAGCCAGGGAGTGGCATGTATTATGGTTCTAAAAGATGACTCCTGCTTTGGAAAGAGTGCATTGAAAGTCAGCAGGAGCGGGGCCAGCCTGGGACTCACAGGGATCCAGGTCTTAGGTGATGCTGGCAGAGACTATGGTCATAATTGTGGAAATGGAGAGAAATAGAAAGATCTCTGTTGAATTTTGGTAATTAACTCAGTGGAATTTGCTGGTGGCTTGGATGTGTGAGTAGGGGGAGGGCTTAAGGATGGCTACATTCCTGAGAGTTTCTCTCTATCTTACCCATGATGTGGCCTGTCTCTAGCTGAGAAATATTCACAGTGCCCCTGAAATCCTAGCTCACCAATTTCATAGCACCATTTCCCTTAGCAATCTCACTTATTTATTAACATTAATAGTGTTGTTGCATTTAGTTACCACACTGTGAGGGAAGCTATTATACCAGATGATTTCACAAATATTTATCTTCATACTTACATGAATGCTCTATTTATTTTTGCTGATTATTGTTGCATTTTTGAATGCATTAAAGCCCCAAAGCTCTACCAGTAGGCACCTAAAAATGGTCCTTTAATCTCAAAAAAGAAGAATTTAGTATGTGGTTGTTGAGCTACTTAACTCCCTAGCTACACTACTGCTTCGGTCATTGAGAGTTTAACGGAGGAGAAAATCAGAATGTATTGATTTCCTCCTATGCCCCTTGGAAGAGGCATTCTGAGTTGTTTTTGTCATGTCTGGAAGCACATGTGAGATGCCTTTTAAAGTATTTGAAGAAACCCAACTCTGCAGGGTGAGCACATCATAGCTTTCCCTTGGGGTCTGGTTCTGTGTCGATATGAAGTTGTGTGCCAGGGACTGGAGGCAGAAGGAGATGGGATAGCTCTTCTCTCCTGGGAGGTGTGTGTACTCCAAGCCCAGGTCAGAGTCAGGAACTGAGTTTTCCATCCAGGCTCCAAGGACAGCATCCCATCTCTGTCAAAACCAGCCTGCATTTGCTCACACTGCTTTTCACAGTTTTGTATGTAAACAATTCACCAGAAAGAGTCCCTTGTGGTTTTAAATCCCCTGCTTTCAGACACCCCTTCCCTTCTCTCTTTTCTTTCTCCTATGACCTTTTCTGGTCTCTCTTCTTCCCTTCCAATTGCCTAAGATCAGAAGATTATTTCCAAGGAGCCACAGGTATTAAAGATGACAGAAACTTGCCCAAGCAATAATGGGTCAAGTGATCACAAGGCATATTTAGTATGTGTTTGTAGACAAAGACGCTTTGTGGGAATAAGGCACTGGGAAGGGAATAGCTGGGCCTGGGTTTTACCTCTGACTTGGACAACCTCTCTGACCTTCAGATTCTTTACCTTTGAAAACATGTGGGTAGTGGTTCATGTAATGGAGGTCAGATGAAGTAATAAATGTGAAGTCTCTGCAAATGCCAATGTGCTAGATACACGTGAGGTGTTCTTACTAGGAATCTTTAGAATAACATGAGGTAAATACATGTACAGGGACAGCTCAGACATATTGTGGGTCTGGTTCTAGACCACTGCAGTCAAGTGAATATTGCAATAAAATGAGACATAATCTCTTTTGCTGGTGGAAGTGCTTCCCTTTGGTTTATGAAAATATGCAACACCTATGAAGCAGAAATAAGACAAAACACAGTAAAATGAGGTATGCCCTCATTGACTTTGGAAGAATTGCAAGACTTAAAACTCCAAAAAGCAGTAGGTGTGGTATGATTTGCACTTAGGTGAACTTGTGTACAATCAAACCAAAATCATGAGAAAAATGTGTGTATTTGTATTTGTGCCCACAGGTGAATGTCCGCACGTGTGAAAGAATGGGGAGGATGCACACAACACTGTGGTGATGCTCAGGTGGCAGACACCCCACCTGTGGGGAGGGAACTGGCTGGGGGAGGGTAAGGGGAGACTTTCGGATATGCGACTCTCCAGTGGAATGTTTTCTGTTACTACATTTACTGTAGTAATATAGTTCTATGATACTAGAATTAGTAGTAGTAACACAGTTCTTCTGTATTATTAAGTTATAAAGTAATACCAAATATGGTTAGCAATGGAGGCCACGACATCAGAACTCCTCCTTTCTTATTCATCTCTGTCAGATTTCTTCATTCATCCTCTCAGTGCGTCAGCACTAAATGCGCCTTCAGTACTTGCAAGTTATGTACTGGGCCAGCATTGGGCCTCCCCCCAAATATAACAAAATGGTCTTTCTCCAGTTGAGATCAGTACAATATTTAAGTTCTGGGGAGTCCTGGATTGTAAGGGGAGCAGAGATACCTAATAGGATGAAGGTAAAATTATATTTAAAGCTAAAGAATCATGGCGGTGTGGCTGACTCTCATGGTGACCTACTCAGTATTCATTTCACCTCCTTTCCCATAAAGAAGATCTCACTTTTGCTCAGGCAGTCATGTGTCCAGCCTCAGGCGATGAAGCATGGTTGGTCTAAGCCTTTGGTGAAATCCCATTGCTGCCCCTCTTGTTCCCCTTGTATCAATAGCTAGGCATCTCCGTGAGACCTGGACTGACCAAGTTGTGCCTGAAGAAGCTCTTGCTTTCCTAAACTACAGGACACAGCGAGCTGGCACTGTTCCTTCTCCTTCTTCTGGCCGGAGTGTAAATATGAAGGCTGGAGCTGCAGCAGCCATCTTTCTATCACAAAGGAAGGATCCAGAGAGTAGCAGACGTGTTCGCCTCAGCTGAAGCATGTCCTGGGAGGAGTTAAACCATTCCTTAGGGTGGATTGTATATTAATTTCAGGTGAATGAGATCCTGATACAGGAATGCGTTAAAGATATCTGGATGTGTGATTGAGTACGATAAGAACAAGCAAACTAGTAATTGCACAACATAACAAACCATGTGGAACCTAAGTTTGGAGAATGTCTCTGATAGGAAGTTGGGAAACAGAAAGACACATTGCTAGAGACTAGATAAGGTGCTCAGATAAATTCTGGTTACATTCTGGTTGGGCAGACAGGGGCAAGGACATGAACTGTGTGGAAGAACCAGGCCGCAGGCAGGGACACAGAGGACTGTCTGCTCTGGTTGTTCTTAGCATGATTGCCAAATATTTTTTCTTTTTCTTCTTTATAGGTAGGGTTGCCAGATTTAAAACAAAAATATGGGATGCTCATTTAAATGTGAATGTCAGAAAAACAATGAATAATTTTTGAGTATAAGTATATCCCACTCAATCTTTGGGACATCCCTACACTCAAAAATCACCCATTGTTTACCTGACATTCACACTTTACTGGGTACTCTGTAGTTACTCTGATAACACTGTTTACTTGGGGTAGAACTGTATTTATTGATCTCCCTCAGGAAATTAACTAATTAATCTCTTCCTCAGCTTCCTGTCTTCCAAAGGTGTTCGCATCCCCCTCGTGCCTGAGGCTGGAGGAGCCCAGATTCTATCTGTATGGTGGGACCTTGGAAGTTGCTTTACCTTTCATGCCTTAGGTTTCCTCACCTGGATTGAGTTACTTCCTAACATCCTGAAATTACATGTTCCAATAATTGATACAGGGAAAATGTCGAGTTCAACATTGAAACAAGATTTAAAATCAGTTTATAGGGCCCTCCAGTCAGGTTCTAAGCAAATATTAGGAACTGTTTGTTAAATGTGAGCTGATTCAAGTTTGACAAGATATCTAGTTTGGCAGCAGGAAGGGGTCTGGAAACTTCCAGGTATTGTCTTGACAGAGACACACATATAGAGGTCCAATTAAGTGGGCAAATGAGCTCACAACAGGACCTTTGGTCTCCAAAAGTACAGGTTATCTTTGCTTGTCAATGAACTGTTTCAGGAGGGTGTGTTCCCATCCCTCAGGATGTGTGTCGATCCCTTTTCATCATCTGTGCTCTCTCTGTTTGTATTTAAAGATAAAAAGGCGAGTCGTGACATGTTAGACATACTCAGTCCCACTGGGAATTCTCTGGTGTTATTTCTCTCATTCTGTCTCTAAATTTGGGTGGGGACTAGAAATAGAGCGAGGGGAAGGCACGGGTCACCACAGCAGGGACAGGCAGAGATGAGGCTGGCTTGGCCACGGTAGTTCAAATCAGCCCCTGGCTGATGTCACAGCTCTTCCTCAGGGCAGCTGGCAGCACTTACTGAAAACTGAATGCTTCTGTGGTTATCCTATGAACCGCTGATCAGCACTGTGCCTGATGCATTCCGGCTCCCCAGACCCTCTCACGTAAATCTCCGCCTAAATTAGAATGAGAAGAGATATCCAGCTTCAGATTTCTGCCAGGCTTTCATTAATCCTCTAGACACCGGCAGGATATGTCTCGCTCTCTCCTTTTCTTTGCCAGCAAAATGACACTTAACGAAGAAGGTATCTCCGAACACGCTGGTACATCCCTGACAAACTTTCATAAATATGCCCAGCTGTTTCCCCAAGCTCGGCTCTGTGGAGCCTGCAAATCACTGATTAATTTGCACACAGCTGCTCAGATTCGAGGAAGACAAACTCCCGAGAAACATCCAATGTTGTTGGTATTAAGCCTCTAATTTCCTTAAATGAAAAGTTTCTAAAGCTGTTCAAGTTGTCAAAGGAAGCTGCCAAGGCAGGACTCCTGGGCTTCCTCCCTGCTTGTCTGACGGTCCCATGGTCATGCTAAAAAAATCCACATAATACTCAATTGTCTTGGAAGCACCAAGCCTTGGTTTAGCATTTTTCTTGAAGGATTTTTCGACGCCTATTTTATGCAAGGTACAAAAGGAGACATCACATTGTCGTGGATGAGACCCTGAGCAAACAGACCAGGGTTACAGGCCCTACTTCCCTTCTTAACTTGGGCCTGAGGTTGCGTCCTTATCTGGATTGACATCAAAAGGCCCTTGGGAGTATTTAAGGAGATAATATATTGATTAGGCAAAATTATTTTCATAGCCTTTCTCCTGTCTGTCTAAGGGAGATCTGGGGTCCTTTTGCTTGCTTACGCTGTGCAAGTTAGGCTAGTGGCTGGAGAAGGTGGTTTGGAGCAGTCTGAAGGGCCGCCTGAAATGGCATTGGCAAGGGCAGAGATTTACTCTGGGGTGGAATGCTCTATCTGCAGACAGAGGAGAGGAAGAGGCAGGTGCCAGAATGGACGGAATGTTGGAAACACCCTTGGGAATTTGGGGAGACAGAAGGGAAATCATGGACAGCTGATGTGTTCTGCCACATGAATTACAAAACAGAGAAAGAGGAGAAAAAAAAAAGGAAAGAAGACATTTTGCTGTGAGTTGTGAGTAAAACTTTTGGGGTTGTTCCATTCTTTTTGAGTGTTGGAGCCACTGAATTGTTTGGGTGTGAAAGTGACATGGCCTTAGCTTTGTTTTATGACCATTATGAGCAAGGTGGAAGTTAGGCTGGGGAAGAGGAACCTGGGACAGCGGGATAGCAGGAGACTAGACTAGACTAGACCGGAGATGAGCTCTTATTAGTGCTGGGTATTCCGTAAGAGATTCAGCAGTGCCTTCAGATGGTGGATGGTGAATAAATTTGGATCTTTCTTGTTATGAGTCTCCTAACCTAGAATACTTTTCCTATTGTTCTCTGACCAGCCACATTCTTCTCATTCTTTAAGATCCAACTCAGGTCCTTCTACCTCCTAGGTCTCTCCACCACTCTCAACCCTGCGATTTCTAAAATTCAGATCTGACTCAGCGCCTGTCCCACCATCTACCTGCACCATTCCCGAGCCAGACTCTTTTTCCCAGCTAGATTGTAAGCCCTTGTACTTCTTCCTCTTTAATCCTTGCTGCCAAGCATGCCGCTAAAAGCAAATAATAGCTGTTGGACTGGAACCAAGCTGGGTTTCAGGGGACACCTCGCTGGATGACTGGAACAAAACCAATAGGGCACAGTAAAAAGGAAAGAGGTACTAGGAAAATAGGACTTGTACATGGATAAACCATTCTGACTGGCAGGAGATGATATCTCCTCGTGGTTTTGATACACATTTCCCTGATGATTACTGATGTTGAGCATCCTTTAATATGTCTATTGGCCATCCGTATGTCTTGTTAGGAGAAATGTCTATTCAGGTCCTCTGCCCAATTTTTAAAATAGGATTTTTTTTATGTTGAGTTGTATAAGTCTCTTTATATTCTATATTTTGGATATTAACCCTTTATCAGGTATATCATCTTAAAATACCTTCTCCCATTTAGTACGTTGCCTTTTTGTTTTGTTGATGGTTTCCTTTGCTGTGTGCACAAGCTCTTTTGGTTTAATGGAGTCCCATTTGTTTATTTCCGCTTCCCCCACCCCCCCAGCCTGAGGAGTTCATCTTCATTTAAATAAAAGTTTTATTATTGTTGGATTTCCCGGAGTTGAAGCAAGAAAACAGAGTTCCTAAATGGCAGAAATGAGAAGTCCTGTGTGACTCGTGAGTCACACAGGCGAGGTCTAGGCTTGGCAGTGATGAAGAAGAAGAGCGGGGAGGAGGGACGTGTGAGAGAAAACAAACGGCTGATTTGGCAACCATCGAGGTGTTTGACTGGCCTGTGCTTTTAAAGAAACGGAGTCGTAGTGCTTGAAAAAACAAAGATGCCCAAACGGTGAGGTTGGTGACTGGCAAACCATTATGTCCCCATATTCATGTGGACAAGCTGACACGCCGAAAGATGATACTACTTCAAAACAGCCAGTTCAATAATGCCGGTTTGGTCACTAGGAGAATTTGCCTTTAAGAATATCTAGTTATGAAGTTATAAGATCTCCACATGAAGGAATATCTAATTCTATAACAAAAATGCTTTCTTTACAGAAGAATTTTTCCAAAGTTCCTTTAAAAACCAAGCCATCCAGTGCACTTGAATTTCCATTTGATTTCTAGATATTTTATTTACCCACAATTTCAAGAACCCTTCAATTGCATATGGACATGTTGACATGCAGGCAAAGCCAGGCCAGTTCAGTTTCAACTTGAATTAGAATTGACCAAAGTATGTGAAGGGTGCTATTTCTTCCAGATCAGCTCATATTTGACTTTTATTTCCTTACAAAATTAAAAAAAAAGTTTTCTTTGACTTTGTGTGACTTTCCAGCACTGATATATATTCTTAGGTGTGATTCAGCTTTATCTTCTATTTCCTTATCTTCCTAAGAAGATGCACTTGCTCAAAACCAATTTACTTGGCTAATTCTTCCCACTGTCATCTTTGTAATTATTTCCAACAGTACTTGGCCAAACAATTCTTTCACTATCGTGTGGTTTCATCTCAGCGAAAAGTTTGTGTCCGCAAAGTCTGTTGTCATGGCAACAGCTGGGCTGCTACCAGCTCAATATTATAGTTTTACTGAAAGAAAAGGAAAAGGGAAATGAGGGGAAGTGAAGGATAAACGAGGCCATTCCCCCATATCTGTTTTTAAGTAACTTATCTCATCACTGTCATAGTTAATTCTTTCGCCTAATTCTCTCCTTGCAAGGACCTTGAGTTCTGCTAAATACATTGTCTTATGCACATTTATACTTTAATTAATATGTATTGGGAAGAAACCGAGGTGTGCGGTCTAGTGCAGGCACACCAACTCGTGGATTTGGGCCAGTGTTCCATACACACGTAGCAAGCACTTACCCTGTGCCAGGGAAGGTTTCGGGAGCTGAATGCAGCCGCGAATGTGTCCGACCATGCTGTGGCTCTCCTGAAGCCTGCATTCTAGCAGGTGCATCAGGCAGTGAACAAGTGAATGCATACACGAGATGCATTCAGGTCATTCTCTGTGGCATGAAGAGGAGAAAATAGTGTATTGGAGCGATGAGGCAGGATTGGACAGCACACTCAGAGAAAGCCTGAAGAGTCGGTGTTAGAGCTGATGCCCAGATGATGAGAAGGAGGAGAGCCTATGAATGTTGCAGGAAAAGGCTTTTCAGGCAGAGGGAACAGCAAGTGCGAGGAAGCTAAGGCAGGGTGTTGCTCAAAATTTTTTAAAGAAGGAAAATAACCAAAGAGTCTGGAGGGTAGTGAGCAAAGGCATAGAGAACAGGAGAAGAGGTTTCAGGGTAGGTGGGGGTTTGGTGATGGGTGCCGATAACCAGGGTCAGCTTCTGGGGGTGTGATCTATGTAATCATACAGGGCCTCAAAATCAGAAGCCCCAGGATTTGGTTCAATGCTCTGCTATTGTTGTCTTGAAATTCTTAACGATTTTATCTTTGAACTAGTGTTTCCTATATGAAGTCTGATGACACTACAGAGCTCATGTGAAAGCAGCGGTAATACACACTCTGTGTCTGTCTGCTGGTCCTCACCAGCCATTCTGTACCTAGTGTTTGTGACAGTCTATGAACACAGATTTCTGGTGGCCCCCTGATGCTGCAGATTTCAGCGAGACTCGAAGTTAATTATGCTATACCAACAACTGAGTAATGGCTCGGAGTGGCCAGGCGCTGTGTTTGAACCAGAGCCACTTGCTTTGAAAGCAGAAAGAAGGTGATGGCGTGGTCCTAAGAAAACACTGAGGATCAAGGAACCATACCATAGCCTTTGTCACTGATGTTTCTTCCCTCTATTAGCCAATCACTTACATGGAAAATGCTGACAAAGAAGGAAGGGGAATGATAGGCCATTTTCCTCTCTGTCCTTCCTTACTCAGCAGTGAACCAAAGGTAGGGAGTGCTGGTAGACCGTGCAGGTATCTAGCAGTGAAATAAAACAGTTAATTTTGTGCAGAATTTCCACTATTCTGGTAAGAATAAATACATATACATGTATGAGTTACTGAATACAGATTATATTATTTTTGTGATTTCACATACAAATTAAATACATTTATATTTGCACTAACTCTGGCATTGTGTAATATAAAGGTGAACAGCATTATTTACAATAGCCAAGTTCTGGAAACAGCCTAAGTGACCACCGGTAAATGAGTGGATGAAAAACTATGGTACATTTACATGACGGAATACTACACAGTGGAAAGGAAAAAGGAGCTCCTACCCTTCACAACAGCATGGATGGAACTGGAGAGCATTAACTTATAAATGGAATCTAATGAACAAAACAAACAAGTGAGCAAAATAGAACTAGAGGCATGGAAATAAGGGACAAACTGACATAGATCAGAGGGGAGGGAGGAGAGGGACAGGAGGAAAAAAGGGGAAGAGTCTATTCAAGGAACACGAATAAAGGACTCATGGTAATAGAAAACAGGGTGGGCACTGATTGTAGGAGTTGGGGTGGGTGGGGCAGGGGAGAACAATGGGGAAAATTTGGGACAACTGTAATTGAACAACAATAAAAAAATAAAATAAAAAATAAATGATTTCGTAGCAAAAAAAGATGAACAGTAAAATTCATGCTAGTAGTTTGAATATTTCATTTTCCATTCCTGAGAGTGACATTAGGTAGCAAATAGAGATCATGGTCGGTTGAGGAGTGCCTGTGGAGAAAAGGCAAAACCCTTCTATTTTTCTATATTTAACAGCACTCATTCTTTTCCCTGCATTTTGAACACAGATGATCTTATTCCACTTAGGTTTCTATAAAAATACCATAGACTCGATGGCTTATAAACAACATAAATTTATTTCTCACAATTTAGGAGGTTGAGAAGTCTCTTATTGAGGCACCTGCAGATTTGGTATCTGGTGAGGACCCTTTTCCTGGTTTAGAGACGGGTGGCAGCCTTCTTGCTGTGTCCTTACAAGACAGGAAGGACTAGGGAGCTCTCTGGAAAATCATGTGTGAGAGAACTAATCCTATTCAAGAAGACAGAGCCCTCCTGACCCATCACCACGCAAAGGCTCCACCTCCTAATCCTATCACCTTGGGGATTAGGATTTCAACATACAAATTTTGGGGTGACATAAACATTCATTCCTTACCAAGGGGCCCTACATTTTAATTTTTCATTAGACTCTACAATTTATGTTACCAGCCACAGGAGAAGAGATATTATTACATATAAGAACTTGAAGATGTTAATTACTTATAATTACCAAGCCGTGACTTCCTCAGCTCTAAATGCAGATAGGAACACCCCCATGAGTGAGGCTGTAACGGAGACTGTTTCATAGGGTACTGCGCATCCCTCACTGGGCAGAGTCCTTTGTATTTGGCAGGCATTCGATAAGTGGTCAGTGCAGTGCTTGTAAATGCATCCTGCAAAATATGATGTTTTCTATGGATGTGAATTATCCTGGGGTTGAAAGACGGGAATGGTCTTCTAGGTGAAACAATCTTTCCAGTTCTGTAGAGAAATTCTTGCTTTAGGAACTTGAGACAGAGCATACGGCTAACATATCCCATAATACCTTGGCTTACAGAAAGCATTTGACAAATTATTTTATCTTCTTTTGTGGAAAGGGAGAAACAGAGGCTAGATGATAAGTCTGATAAATTCGTGTGAGTTCAGATCTTTGACTCAGAGAGTTTGATTAATAGCTTATGGTAGCATGGATCTAGTGATATGCCAGAGAACTTTGTGGTTGCTTTTGTCCTGTTTAATATTTAACTCAGTGCTTTCATGGAAGACTTCTCTGGCATCATTGCCAAATATGTTATGTTAGAAGGAAAAGCTAAAACTTTAGGTTTCTGATGCACAACTCAAAATTATTTTAATAGGCTAGCATCAAAACCCAACTCTAACAGAATGGAATTTAATCTGGATAAAGTTAGTTAAAAGTAAAATCAGAGGATGGACTGTCCTGGCTTACAAGAGTATCCTGTGACCAAGGGTCGAACTTGGCCGAGCCTTTCATTAAGCATGTATTTTTGCTTACACAGCTATTAAGGGCCAGTCAACAAGCTAGTTCCTAGGAGGAATATGAAGATGATAGGAATGAGAAATTCAATGATAAACTTTGCAGATCCAACACAATCCAGCCACGTGAAATGATCATGGAGGTCAGGCAATGCTGATGTTGAGTGAAAATGAACTTGATTCATTGGGTTTTTTTTTTTTTTGGCTCATGAGATTGTAGACTTCCCACATAGTTGTATTGGATATGGGGACTTATGTTTAGTTCTTGGAAAGAAAGGAGGGTGCTATGGATAATAAAATTTAAAAAAGGCTGTCACATGAGAAATGAATGGAATGATTGAGGGTTTCCCATTGATATTGCTATTGTAATTGATGATACCTGATTCTATTAAAACCAGACCTAACCAAAAGAATCTCTGAATCAGCTAATTTTGCATATTTGACCTGGAAAATCACTTGAGAAATGCTCAATTGCTATCTTTAAATATTTAACAGACTTCTATGTAGAAAATAAAATCAGACTTTTCCTGTGTTGAGTCTTATTTAAAATTAAGATGAATGAATGGAAGTCATAAGAAGATGAATTTTGCCTCAATGGACAGGAAGCCTTTGGGCAGAGAGTTGATCTTCCATCGGAATTGTACGTTTTGGGCCTGAGTGACCATTTTTAAAGATTGAACCCCCTCTCACATCCGGCTTCTACAGTTCTTTCTTATGCTAAGGTTCTATAACGCTCAATGGAATTTAATGCAATTGCACAACAACTTTGCCCCTTCAATGTGGCGGCCGCATGACCGGGAGCTCCAGAAGTTGCGCAAACACTCAAAAAACATTTTACCTCCTCCAAACTTACAGCGTACATGACTGGACAAAAATATTTCAGCAAAAAGTTTTTCCCAAGGACACTCAATTTGAGTTATATTTTGAATGAGGCAAGGACTTTAGGTTAAAAAATGAATGAGGAAAATGGTAGAATAGAGAAAGATTGAGACATAATACTCTTATTCAAAATTGGCGGGTATTTAACTTTACTACAGATAGAGGTAGGTCTTAATTTGTCTACCACAAAAGGAGTTTCAGGCAAAGGTAAAAACAAAGGACTTTAAAATATGTACCTCTCTGTGCTGTGTTGGGTATCAAGAGGCGGCACAGAAGGGAGGAACTGGGGACTCTGTTTCCCAGAGGTGCTCAGTGCCTACCGCACACTTACCCCTGTCTGAGCAGCTCCTTACCCACAGGCCACCATTCTTGGCCCCACAAACCCTGGCAGCCTGGCCTCGCCCAATTGGAGGGTGACAAGTGCAATGCAGTGCGGTATGGTTTATCTAAGTGGGGGTTGGTGTGACAGCTGGAGCCAACGGGGACTCTCTGTGCAGAAATGACCAGCTTGTCCCAATACGTTTTTTTTTTTTTTTTTTGCGAGTGTGAATATGAGACACCCAAAGGAGCCAGCACAGAAAGATAGGGCAGAAGCTAAGACACACACAGAGGACAGGGGGTGGGGGTGGGGAGGAGGCAGATTCCATGAGGCAGCAGAAGCAACGTCGGGGAGAGAGTGGGAGCAGGAGGACCAGTGGAGGGAGGCAGGAGCAGCCGAAGTGCCAATGGGTGTTCT
Organism: Micronycteris hirsuta; assembly: GCA_004026765.1. Taxonomy (NCBI): domain Eukaryota; kingdom Metazoa; phylum Chordata; class Mammalia; order Chiroptera; family Phyllostomidae; genus Micronycteris; species Micronycteris hirsuta. The sequence continues at coordinate 107,208 of PVJI01003199.1, forward strand.
GTGACGTCCATGATGCCGGAGTGCTGGATGCACAAACAATGGCTGCCGGCACAGAAGGACAATGTGCGTGTGCAAGGGTGTGCTGGAGTGTTAGCTTCTGTGCTAAACACGGAACTTGTGTGGGAAATCGGGGAAGGGAAAGGTCCTGGTGGTCTTGGCAGTGACAGAAGGGGTGAGATTTGGTAGGAGCAAGGATAAATTTTGAATTGCCAAGGACGCGATAGATGGGGAGTGGTAAAGGCTGTGTTTAGGGATGAAAAGATCAGCATTACCACAAAAGTAGACTTGGGAAAAATGAAAAGTGTGTCTGTGCCAATCAAAGGCAGAAAAGACTAACTTCCCAGAATCCACTGCCCTCTTTAAAAAGTGTCAAAATGGCCTCTATGCGGCACTTCCACTATCTTCCAGAGAAGATTGAGTTTCTACCGGGCAGGGAGCATCCACATCGCATCCCTCCTGCAGCCCTTTCAGCTCTCCAGTCCACAGTCACACGGAACTCCAAGCGTCTGCACTCCCCTCCACCGTGACAGGGTGGGAGGCTTGTTCTGATGTTTCGATGCTCTGCCGACTGAAGTGCGAATCGTGAGGGTGGTTTGGGGACTGTGGACAGCTGACCATGGGACCCGGGCAGAAGGCTTCTAATCATTTTCTATAAATAACCAAACTTTTTTTTCAGCTGGTAATGATTTTCTGTCTCTCTCGGCAAAGCCTGAACTTGAACCAAGGAGCAAATTGTTCTGGTTCTTTCCACGGGTCTCTGACTAAAACAAAGTGGGGCCAATAATCAGTACGGACCGTTAAAGGAGCAAGCATTGTTTTCTCTTGCCACCAAGGAGTTTTACATAAATTTGATTCCTAGGCTTTAAATTAGGGATGCATCCTGCAGCTCTGTGAGAGGTGTAAACAGCGTTCCAGATTCCTCACTTCCTGCTGAGGGGTAGAGGAAGCTGTCTCCGCTTTTTTCTGAATAGAATATTTTATCAGAGGCTCAGCATGGGTGAGGGGGAATCTCTTCAAATGCATGACATGCAAAGCAAGGCCTGGTCTATTACAATCCTATTAAATGGCTCACAAATTTCTCATTTTCACACACACACAAACACATACGCACACACTCACACACAGTACTGCCAAGTTTGCCTATTGGTTTATCATTCATACGTGGAGAGATGCTTCTTTGAGAAGATTATAAATACAATTCCTGTCAGTTCATCAGCCTGAGAGTTTCCGATGAAGAGATAAGCACGGCGGAATTCAGAGGGGTTAAGAGATGAGGTTGAAAGCCGCGTTATGTTTTTGTGAGTTGTCTTGTGTGAAGAGACACGGTGGGGCACAGAGTATAAAAATGTCTTCGCAAACTCATTAGCAGGAGGCATTCGGGCTCCTGAGCCCTCCGCTGCAAGAGCAGATGACAAGCCCTTAGTGCACAGGGTGGAGATGAAGCTGTCAACGCCGTAACCACTCCAAATGGCCTGGTTTTGCAGAGAATCTAGAACATTTCAGGCTTAAGGTTACATCATGCGTGATCTGCATTCTTACTGAAATCACTCTTAGTTCCAGAATGTGCAGTCCAGGGCAGACTTATGATGGGAGAGGGGTCACGGAAGATAAAGCAGCTTTCTGTAATTGCAAACTCCCATGCCTCCTCTGGGGTGTTGGATCAATGGGCATTCACTGGGATTTATTGCTCCGTGATCGATTAAGAAGGGCTGGGTTTCCACTTCTGCTTGGAGAGTGGAAGAGGACAGGGTGACGGCGGCTCCAGTCCCCACCCCTCCTCTGGAGCACTGTGAGTTCACCCGGAGGACCTACCTCCGTGCTTTGGGACTTCGGAGGACAGAATGGTGATAATGACAGTGCAGGCCTTAGTGGGAGGCCTGCACCTGAGTCTCTCTTGCTCCCTGACGCCAGGGGAGTATTCTAACCTGATAGTAGATGCTCTGGTACCTGGTGCAGGTTCTCCCTTTCAGAGAGGACACCTGGACCCCAATAGTTGGGAGTGTTACTTATTGACAGCTCGGAGCTGTGTCCTTCCTAGGAATTGTCCCTGGCTTAAGGGAGATGTCTTGGCCCAGGTTATGCCTCTTCTCTAGACACTGCCTTTATCCAGCGACTTTTGATGCCAGGGTACAAAGGCCCTGGCTTCTCCCCTCAGTTCAGTGCAACTCTGAAGGCCCACCCCAGCGCTGAGCTCCCTGTGGAACCGATGGAAGCCTTTGTTGCACCTGGTCAAAGGTCCGCTTCTGCTGCCCCATCTGCTTTTTTTTCACTGTCCCCTCCCACAACACACCCACGGGGTGATCCTGAAATCTCTACCCAGGTGAATAAACTTCCTTCATGGGCATCGCAGCTTCAGAGTCTATTTCTGAGAGGACCAGTCTCAGAGAGTGAGTCTAGGATGTTGATTATGGCTTATATATTATACAGCTGGGCCACTGCTTTTAGGCAAGTTATTTAATTTAATCGAAACTTTTAAATAAGACTAATGAGGGCTTGAGATATATCCTAAGGGGTCCTGTGTTAGAAGGCTTAGTCACGCTCTCCTAGCATTTCAAGAAACAGTATTCAGCAAGAAGATGGGTTTTGTTGGGGACTGAGAACATCCTAGAACTTTTAAAATCACACCTGTGCCCTATGTATCATGTTTCTGGGTTGAGTTTAGCTGCTTGTTGATTGTTATGTCATCGCTAGAAACCACTTTCCTCTTTAACTGCCCCGGCGGCTGAAGGGCGGCTCCAATAATCCTCTCTGCTGCACTTTGCACATCTGAGCATTCCAGTCGCCCCTCCATATTCTGCTTCACCCCTCTCGCCACGGAAAAGTTGGGGAGCTTTATTTTCTTTGTTTCTTTTCTTACTGAAATAGTTCTACAGAGACAACATTGTTTCCAGGGAGAAAGTGAAAGCAAAAGTGGGAGAGATGATGATGAAGCACCTGAGGTATTTCTGTTTTAGAGAAAGCAGAAATACCTCTGAGGGGTTTGGGGCCAAGTGCATTACTTTTAACCAGGCCATAATGAATATTTATAGGTCTTCATAAGAGCTGAAATATATATATTTAATGATTATAATAATTAATTAATATTTATCATTAGGGAGCCTATTATTCATTAGTTAAAAAAATGCTACACATCTAAGGGCAAGAAGTAAGTTACAGATGATGCATTTCTTACCATCTATCCTTGAATAGAGCTGGAAGTGACCCATCCTCTTCAGGACCCATGCATCAATTTAATAACGCTTGTTGTTTACTATAGGTCACTGTTCCGTTCTTTTGAGTTCCTTTTCCTCCCTTTAACGCGGCAGAATTTGTAGACTTTTTATTGGGTTGGCCAAATAGTTCACTTAGTTTTTTCCATAAAGTGGCACTAGTAGCACTTAGTTGTCTTTAACTTCATTTGAAACAATTTTATTAGATTGTATTGGGACCGCTGTTATATCAGTGTGCACTTAAAAAAACTGACCAAAGTTGGTGAATTTTTTTGTGCAGCCATTTTAATATTGAAGAGGGAAGAAAATACACAACATTTACAGCATATTATGCTTCATTATTTCAAGAAAGGTAAAAATGCAACTGAAATGCAAAAAGAGATTTGCACAGTATATGGTGAAGGAGCTGTGACTGATTAAACGTGTCAAAAGTGGTTTGTGAAGTTCCTTGGTATTATTGATATTCTTTGCTATGGGGCTGTCTTATGCATTGGAAGATGTTTAGAGGCAGCCCTGACCTCTACCCACTAGAAGCCAATAGAGGGAGATAGTCAACATACTCAAAATACCCAAATCAATCAAGTAATTGGTTAAAATAAAAAATATGTCTTTTACTTTTTTGGGAAAAAACTAAATGGACTTTTTTGGCCAACCCAGTAGAAGAGGTCAGAGATAATCATTATCACCACACCCTTCTGTGTTCCTTTGTATTTAAGTCAGAATGAGGGATTATGTGGCGTGACTGGATATGGACTGATCACTATTGAAAAACCAACGGGAGAGACTGCAGGTACACGAATCAGCATGTGAGTGGGCCAAGGGAGAGAGCCAGGGACGTGACAGATGAAGGGGAAAGTTGAAATCTAGACTAATACGAAATGGAAAATGAAGATAACGGGACAAGAAATTTTTAGTTACCTGAATGTGTCAAATGGATGTGGAAAAGGAAACAGCTCCTCAAACAACTGCTTTCCCCCCAAAAAACAACAGAATGGCAAAAACTCCAAACATTGAATTAATAGTGATAAGAGAGGCAGGAGAAATAACTTTTTTGTATCTTATTTTGATGTGTGTATACTTAAATAACAACGATTATGTGCAAGGCCCCCGCCCTGGAGTGAGGTCCCTGTGCATTCCAGGAAAAACAGTGTGGCCAGTGGCCACTAGAGAGCAGCAGAGAGCTACTCTTAGATAGGATCTGTTCTTGGATGGGTTGCTCCTTTTGACCAAGGCTACCTCCTCTATCCACTCCCCCTGGGAGAGAGATGGGCCTTTTTGTTGTTTAAGGAGGGTATTCCGATCAAGGCTTAAGACTCTGTTTCAAGATTGAACTTAGCTCGGTTACTATGCAGGGAGTTTTAGCTGTAAAATCTCTCTGAGCCTCACGGTTCTCATCAATAAAATGGGGATAATAATGGCACTAAACTCACACAGCTGTGAGCACTAAGCACCAGGATACTAGCAGTTAGTAGTTACTGGATAAACATTGCCGTTACAAAACTAATCATTACTCTTCTCTGTGACTAGGCGCTTCCAGAGAGTTTGGGTTGAAGGTTTCTTTGACACCTGGTTGAGGACAGACTTTGTAATCAATCATAGAACTGTTTCCTTCTGAGCTCAGAAGCGGTTTCACCTCGGGCCTGGCTGCAGAACTCCCGCTGCAGGTGGTTGCTCCCAGGCAGCATTTCTCAGATGAGGGGCTGGCTCACTAAAGATGATACAGCGAGTTAATGGTAGAAATGAGGTGAGAAGAAATGAAAGTCTTAAGAAACCCCTTCCTGAATGCGAACCTTTCTCTTGAAAGTAGGGAAGGTTGGTTTGGAATAGTAAAATTGGAAAATAAGGCTTCATTAACTCGAACCCCAATGATCCCTTTAACCAGGCAGGCACACGTGAATTAGAAGTTAGAGTCTTGCTCTTCCCAAAACGTTGGTTTTCAAGGAAGTTAATAATATTGCAGTAAGGGCGAGGTTGCACTTGGCTCTTTATTTGCAAGTCCCAGTAAAATAAGGGTTTCCTGAACCCCCTCTTTGGGCACAGAATTGTGTCAGACCCAGGAGGAGATTCAGACAGCGTGGAAGAGACGGTGCGGGGACCAGCATCGCAACAGCGGGGCTGGAGGCATCCAAGGCACTTTCCTCTACCCGTTACTTCCTGGTGGGTTTTTCTGTCCAGAAGGAGCTGGGAGACGTAACTCACCAAAGACTTCCAAAACGTGAGTCATAGGTTTATAACTCGAGTCATGAGGCTGGAGCCGTCTTTCTTTTGTTCACACTCCGAGGGGTGTCGTAAATATCACCGACTATTGACTTTTCGCTACCTGTTTTCTCCTTTTCCCCGGTTAATGATGCATTCTACTCGGCCTAATGGACAAAGTTACTCACTAATCACCAGGATAGACAAATAAACAAAAATGATCTATACTAAAAGCGTAATGTGGGGAAAATAAATTGGAGTTTCGGTTAAATTAAGCTAAATATAAGTCAATGGTGGGATGTGGCAGGCAAAAGAAATAATGCAATCTGAGATTACTAATGCAGTGTCTGGAAGGAGGGAAGTGTTAGACCAGCGGCCTTCAATAATTTTACAGTTCCTGATTTCTCTGAAAATATGTAAGCTATGAAGCTTTTCTCAGAAAAAGTCATGCGCATAGAAACATTTGAATAGAGTGTTATGGAGAAAAGGTTCTTACCTAACTGCCATATGCTATTAATATTTAATTTCGCACTCAGCACTTCCTCTGTACTAAGCACTGTGTATGCCCACGAAAGGTAATCACTCCCTATTCTCTCAACCTACCTGAGAGAAGGTAGGTGAGTGTATTCACTCGCCACAATGACTCTAAGTCAAGGTTACTATTGATTCCTCCTATGATCGATGAGGAAATTAGTTCTCTTTCAATGACTCACAGTATACATGCTACCCCTTTTTACTTTCTGATTTTTTGAGGAGACTCAAGTTTTTTTTATTATAGTTCATTATAATTAAAATAATAAATACTTGTAATGAACTAATAAAACTGTAATAAATTATAATAATATATAATAAATACTATAATAAAACTAAAATGCTATAATAAACTATAACGTAATACCATAATACAAAACTATAATAAAATATTTCTTTTTTCAAAAATTAGGATATTTTTATTCAGTCTTATAACCAGAGTCAAAATGCTATCTAGACTAAACTTTCTGCTAGGAGAGTTCTTTTCATACAGAAATGTGTCCATTTGTGATTTATTTATTCTGGTTTTCTTCTTCATGGCAGAGTTATATAGTTATGACATTTTTAAGAAGGATATATATTGATTGCTCTCCCTGATTCCCTGCACATTAGAACTTTTATCTGTTGTTGTTGTGAAGAATGAAAACTAACTTGGAGAAAGTCCTTGAGTCATTGTTCCTTTATTTTTCTAAAATTTAGTAGACTTATAGACTTGCTCCATTGTTTTCTGTAATCTATATTTGTTTGAAGAAACCTGGGACTACTTTTGAAATTTTAATAACTCACTCAAGAATGAAGGCATACTCTCCAATGTTCGTGAATGTTAGGGGGTGCATGGTGACGTTAAAGCTGCATGCATAAGTTCTTTCAGTTGGGGAACACTCTCCTCCGTTATTCTTTGAATATTGTCTATGCACTGGCTACTGTTCTCTTTCTCTTCAGGGCCAAATAGTGAAGCATTTCTACTGTGGGTTCCCCACTAGACCATTTTCTTCTGAGATTTTTCCATTTCATTTTGTTGTTGTTGATTTTTTTTTAACCCAAGTCCCACTTCTTCCCCCTGCAGTGTTCATTTAACTTCTTGCTGCTATTCTACTTTAATCCTTTCTGTTGAAAACTGCTCGTTCCTTCTTTTCATCTGAACTTGCAGGGTACTCGCTTCTATGGTTTCTTTGTGAACACAAAACGTTGTGGATATTTCTTTTCCTTCCTGGAAGTAAATCTTCCCAAGGTTGCTTCCTTTATCGTCACTTACGTGATTTTTTCCCCCTTCTTTTTCGTTGTTGTCCTTGAGGGTATTTTCTGTGTGTGTCTCTGCGCTCTCATTTAGAGACTTGTATTCATCTCTCCAGTGTTCACGGTTCTACCCAGATCTCCCTTTTGATCCCCCAAATTGAACTTAGAATTCTCTCGGTTTGCTTCCTTGTTTTCACAGGTAGCAGTTCAAATATTTCCTTAGGACCCAAGTATGGAGGGCGGGAAGCCATATTTGGTAATTTTTGTGTGTGTGTTTTGTCATTTGACTGCTTGATGTACATATGAGCAACATTAGGAGCTGAGAAACTAGGAGGAGACACAATAGCCAAACACAGCTAGAGAAATGTCACTAATTCCTGACCCTACTTTTTGGTTTTGGAGGATAATTCAACCACTGTCTTTCCCCAGAGCTTTTGTATCCGCTTATGTATTGCTTTGAATTTTTTTCAACATACACAATTGCAGGTGTGTGTATAACATATAGAAAGTATGTGTGCATATGTATACGTGTATATGTTTGTATATATATACACACACACAGAAAGAGAGCAGAGAGAAACAGAAGAGAGAGAAAAGGAGAAGAGAGGGCTGGAGAGGAGAGAGGATACAGCAGGATTATGATACTCCTCAGGTTGAAAAAATGGTTTCCCTTTTTATATGTTCTATACAACGTCTAATTCGATGCCTAATTCAGTGCCTTTCTTAAAGTAATATCAGTACTAGTTTATGGTGCTAGTAACTGCATATAGACCACTAAATATGGACCAAGCCTGTCACTAAGCATTTTTATGTAGAATGTTTTCTTTTACATTCTCAGCAATCTTAATGATGGAGTTACCATTATTGTCTCATTTTGTAATGGACACATTTACGAGATGCCACATTGCCGGTAAGTGGAGGTCCCAGTGACTCAAGCCCCGGACTGGACTGCCCGACTCTCACCCAGCACATGTCCCCTTTACAGCAAAGGCCTTCAAGAAGGATGGCAGCTGCTCCAAGGTCCTGTCTTTCTTTTCATTTTGTTCAAATGCCTTCATGAACCAACTTTCTACTATTTTCAGCTTCTGTCTTTCAAGGAGCATGGACCACACAGGGCTTCTGTTCTTGGATTTGCTGGTGACCACAGGTCCTTCCTTGCAGGAAGGGACTACATTTGAATTCTCTTGGTGAAAAAGTTGAAGACCACCCCATCATTTCTTAAAAATTTAAAATGATATTCAATGCAAATGTTGGGAGTGAAGCCAGCTGCTGGAGTGGACTTGAACCTGTAGGTTCACCCAAGAGCATGGGAAGGGGCAATTTGGGCCTCACTGGCAGTTTGGCAAGTTAAACTTACCTGCTTGGGTTCTGCTTTCTTCTGCTTATCGTGGAGCTGAAGGGGGCAGTTTAGGCTGGGCCCTCCTCGCTTGGCAGAGGAACAGAAGAAGCTGGACCGTGTCTGTGCCCTTGAATGGATGACATGTCGCTGACCACCTTTGTGTGTCCTCCAGTGTGGTGATGAAGGGACAGGGCACTGCTCTGAGAGTGTTAAAATAACCTCAGAAATCTTACTGTAATAAAGAAAGTTTAGGAAATACACAAATGCCATTGTGATTCCGTTATCCAAAGACATCCACTCCCCTAAAGTGATAAATCCAGTGTTTCACTGCTTGCATATTTGTATATATTACGTTTACCCAACATAGACAGATTCTTTAAAACAGTAATATGTATCAGCTAATTTGTCAACCACTTTAATTTGATAGCAGGCTTTGTAATGGCTCCCTGGTATTCTGTTGCATGGAATTGCTATTCTTTCCTTTTCCAACTAGGAGCCCTGTCCTGGGTCAGTTCATTCACGGTGTGAGGGCAGATTCTGGCCAGGAGCCTCAGAGACGTAAGCTACATTGCTCAGACCTTGGCTTTCTTCCTTTGACCTTCCCGTTGCATTGATTCCTGCAAGACCTTTGAGGAAATGTAACCCTGGCACCTTCTAGGAATTTCTCTTGCCCAGGATGCCGTGTTGTAAGGGTAGACAGGGCAACTTATATGTGTAGGTTGAAGTCTTCAAGGGATCAAAACATTGAAAAAACGGGAAGTGACTTCACCTAAATCCATTAAAAAGAAGAAGGAGAACAGGAGAGGGAGAAAGAGAGGAAGGAGAAATGGAAGGAAGGAGAGTGAGGGAGAGGGAGAAAGAGAGACTAAGGCTTCATTTGTTATCTGGAACTTTCTTTAAGCTCCTCATAAGCTTAGGAAGTAAAGTTCTGTTCAGGGCAGGACATAATAGCGATATTAATACTTGAGGGCAGATAATAATAGAACAATTACCAGAGGTGGCATTTAACCCTCACGATACTTAGTGGCAGGCTTTATTTTTATATCCCTGCTTTATAGCGAGGACATTGAGGCAAACAGGGAAGGAGAGTAGTGTTCTCCACAATTGGAGTGGAAGAGTGTGACCCAGCCCTCCCTTGGCACAGACCGAGCCGAGGATTTTGCCTCAGTCCTCAAAGGAACCAACCAAACAGTCCACCACGTCTGGCGCTGGCGCTGCTGTCTTCCCAGGACTAAACACCCTCCCGTCTCTGCCCGTAGAGCCCAAGGGTCCAGCTGCCCTGGCCTTGACAGAGCCATGTCCCTCAGAAACGGGACTGAAACGCCTGCCACACTCCAGGAAACCTTGCACATTGCCCTGAGGGGAGGATTGCAGAATCCTTCAAAGATCAATTTTTAATCATTCACATACTTCTGTTCCTTTTCAGAGTCCTTGACCCATCCCCCTCTCCTTCTGGGAGTAATTCTCTTGCAGCTTTGTAAAGAAATCAATGTCTCAAAGGCATTGAGTGGCTTTGATTTCAAAATGGCCACTCCTTCTAGTACCAGAGAGATTTTGAAGTGGACTGACCCGGGCACCGGAGGCTGCAGAGTTAAGAGTGCTTTCATGTTATTTCTGTCCTTGAAGGTGATGCTTGTGGAGACTTTGCTGAGTGTGTTAAGAGAATTGGAGGGAACAGGGCCTGTGGTTAGGTCTAGTCTCATCCTGTCTGAGGTCCTAAAGCTACAGCTGTTAGACACTTAGTAACTAATGCAAGAGAAAAGGCTTGGAGGGGTGGGAGCCTTCTGTCCGCTGTGGGTCGGAGGGGTGGGGCTTCTTTGTAAAACAGGACAGTGGTTGTGGGTGGGGGAACAATTATAAAAAGTGATTATAGCATCATTACCTCAAGAACTCTCAACAAATCAGGACACTTAAGGAAAGGACATTTTGTTTAGTTGCCTTTTCTAGTTTACAGAAATTTAAGCAGAAAACTGTCTTTATTTCAATGTGTATTGAGACCCTTTTAAAAAGCAAAGGCATTATAGGAGTCACGAATCAATCTCGGTTTTGTCCTTGAAAATTTATGAGGGCCGTTGTTCTGAAATTAACTTTTGTTATATAGTAATATGGTTGTAGAAGGTTTAAGATAAATGACTGAATATGTACAAATTGCAGATTATCCCCGAGAATTTAGATTACAAATAATTTCTGACACAAACCTGACTGGCTGCCATTTCTTTCTGGAAGGCAATGCAATCTAAGAGAACGGAATAAGCATGGGATGCAGAGACACGGCCCTGGTTTCCCGTCCCCTCCCTGCTCTGCCAGAGATGGCAGGCTGGGACATGGGGGACAAACAGCCCCTTGGGCCTCAGGTTCTTCGTCAGTGCAATGAGCCGATGCACCAGAATATTTTAAGGAGTCTTCTAGCAGTAATATCTGATGATTTATGAGTTAAGAGGTGGGAAAAAAGAAGGATGGAAGGAATGGAGGCAGGAAAGGAGGGAAGAAGAAAACAGGTGAGGTGGGAGTTCAGGGAAAAAAGGAGAGAAGAAGAGATGGAGGTTAGGGATGGAGAGAAGAGGCAAGGGAGGAAAGAGGAAGGAAAGGAAGGAAGGAAGGAGTAGAAAGAAGTAGTGGGGATATTAAAGAAATTAGAAAAGGTTCACATTAGAAGGGCCTTTCTTACGTTCTTGCAACAGGGGCGATGCTATCACCTACATAACACTTCAAACCTCCTATCCCTCAGCTTCTCAGTGAGGCTGAGCCCTTCGATGCTCAACTGCCTGTCTGGTTGTGACTCCTTTTGGCTGAGCAGGATAGACATTTAAAGCAGCAGAATTAAAGGTGGCTGAGAAAGACAAGATTTATCCTTATTAGGAAGGGCAACCCCCCCCCCCCAGTCTGAAAAAATAAATTTTTGGAAAGAGACTGTTGAACAGCTGCTGGAAAGATTTGGGGGAATAAGATGCACAGAGAAGATATTTAGGGAATTTCCCTGCGTGTGTCACGAACAGGTTTCCACTCAATTTAAATCGCCTCTTAATGGTATTTATATGGTTAACTGGTGTCTTCTTGAGCAGCGCAGACTGCCAACACCAGCCCTGCTTCATCCATGTTATGAGAGGTTTTGCTGAGTGGGAATGGGAGGAAGCAGACCCACTCAAACTCCCGTGGAGCATCCAGACAATACTTGCGTTGTTCATTTTTAGGAGTAGACATCAAAAAAAAAAAATGGAGCTGAAGGGAAATGCAGAATTACAAAGACAGGAGGAAACGTTAAAAGTAACGAGCAGGGGAAGGCATTAGTTGGTCATAAAAAAAAAAAAGTTTGAAGCTCTGTGGTTGTGGCTTTGTTCTTAAAGGAGGTGTTTACTTTTTTGAATTGCACAATTGCTCTGTCCCAGACTGATGGTTCCAGGTGAGGAGGTCTTCTCAGGAACGATGGCAGGAACTGACACTAGACTACAGCAGACACGGTGGAGGTGGAGCAGGTTGAAGAGCCCCGTGGTTGAAACAGTCTACCTGGCGATGCTTGATGAAGCCACTGAGCACTGTGGCAGGAGCCCATCTGCAGTGCCGGCCCCATGTGGCTGCTTCTCATCACAATATATTGGAGAACAGCAGCGGGGAAGAAGGCATCAGGATTTTTCTGACTTGCTTCTTTTTTTGGTTCTCTGGTGATTTGAGGGTCCTCTCCAGCTGTGAGGGTGTCTAACCGGGTTATAGGCTAGCAGATTGTTGTGAATGCATGACAATTAAAATCAGATAATATCATTTATAAACATTGTTCTAAATAAGGATGTCCCAGCTGTTGATGGCCCTTTTGAAGGCATCAGATTTGTAGTCACTGCGAAGGTTTATTGCTCTGGACTCAAGTGTTCTCATAGCTGTATCATTTTTTTGTTCCTGAAAATTTCTGTAGGCTTTTTATTTCAGCTTTAAAAAAATCTGCCTCCTGAAAGATGATTTGAGATGAGAGATGTGGAGGAATGAAGATCAGCAGACTTCATGCCCTCTAATACAGAGGTTATTGAGGAGAAAATAAAAATCTCCTTTGCACGCTTTCTCGGATCAGGAATGACCAGTGACACAGGCAGGTAGCGATAGGGGTCTTTCTGCCCAGATACTCATGCTGCTGAGATTGACGGCAGGCACGCCACTTTACGAGTCTGTTTGGGTTAAAGAAGGTAGTTTCTTTCAGTGTTACTAAGTATTTCAGTTCTGTCTTTGGGTTATAATTTAAAGTATAAATACTTGCCAAAGGCAAGACCATGTCTCTAAAATGGAAACGAAACACAAAGCTACTACCACTACGCATGTGTGAAAATACAAAGAAAAAAATGCCTATTAGTAACCATATACTCCATTAAAACAAATTTTAGTAAGCTTGAAATAGCATTTTTAACTCACCTAGAGGCATAGGAAAGATACGAATGAGTTTGTTTAATATTTTCTGAATAATTCATCCTTTCTACTCTGCTGTTGGCTGCAAGGTAACTCTACACTCACAGAAAATCTCACAGGATAGATGGATATGAAATTTCATATCTTCCTCCCAGGAGTTGGAACTTCTGATGTTCAGCTAGTTCCCTTACATATTATAACCTCTGCTTTGTAACTAAATCGAATGTGCTCCCTACAGAGAGTTTACTGGATTGAATTTTGCAATCTAATATAGTGGGTAAGTGAGAATCCCAGTTCATCTTTAGGTAAATACTTAGGAGATGCGTGGGAGAGTGAATCTTACTTTATACCTACAGACGTGTTCTCCGATGCTTTGCCAAACCCCGGACAGAGCCTCTTGACTATTTGGGCTGGGGAAGACTGAGAGGGAAGAGCACTTTCTGGGATGGGCACCCTTGGGGGTCTGCAAGCTGGGTGCCCCACGAGGCACACTGACCTAGGACATCAAAGATAGGGAGGCCCAGGAGAGTCAGAACGAAGACCAGGGGAAGCTGCAGGATTGGCAGGTGCTAAATGGGCCCAAAGAGGGTGTCTGAGGTGAGCAAAGTGACATTTCATTTTTAACATTCTATTTTTTGATTGTTTTCTGTTTATAAAAGCAATACCTATTTACTGAATAAAACTTGGAGTGTGCAGAAAACTCTTAGAAATTGTTCGTGATTGCCATTCTTTCCCCCACCAGAATGAACCGTTTAAACGTTTTACTCAGTGCTCTTCCTTTAGTTCATTTTCCCAAGTGTCGACTCCTCATTAAGATCATCTTTCGTATGTGGATATAACTGTGTCACATCCTCTTTTTTCTCCTAATGCTATTCGTTTATTCAACATCCAAGAAGTGCTTGCTTTGCGCCTGCTGGACGTCCTCGGCCTTAGGGTTCCACAGTGAGTGGCACAGAGCCCATGCTCCAGCCACCTCCACCTGTGGGAGAACAAACAAACCTCAGACAGTGGTGAGCCCGCGTAATTTGTGCAATGCTGTTGTGCAAAACCTTCTAAAGGAGTGTATGGTGGAGGCCTCTCTGGAAACCCGGGCCCCTGTGGGCAGTAAGCAAGTCCCCAGGGCTGGTCTTGGGGTCTCGGGACAGCCTTTCTGTAATAGAAGCCATGCTCAGTAAAGGACCAATCCAGAATGAGCAAGAACATTCTATGCAGAGGAATCAGCATGGAGAAGGTTTGGGGAGCTGGGCAACATAGGCTCTAAAAGAATTCCCCCTTGGGGCATGAGGAAGGTCTCAGGTCTACAAGGAAGCGTGTTGGAATCTTCAGCTATGAATGAGCTCACACCCGCCCTCCATGCAGGCTGTGCTAGGTTCTGGCTGCAGACAGTAGGCTAAGGGAGAAAATTAGAAGCACCTCCTCTTGTGGAGCTTATATAGAGTCGACCAGCCAAGAGTAAACACTGAAAATAGAAAACAACGAGCCAAGACCACCCTCATCTTCCCACCACCCATCTACCAACATACTTACCTAGATACCCAGGTGACGTCTCCTGTCACAGTGGGTTTGTCACTGCTCCCATCTGCCACTCATACTTGATATACGTCTGCAAGTTCAGGGGAAAAGGTCCAAAGTTATGCCCATTTACCTGAATAGCGACTGTCTCCAGAAAGGGTTCGGGGGAAGGCCAAGATTGAGGATGGCTTACCTGTAAAGTTTAAACATTTTGTTTTGCAAGGTAAGTACAACCATCTTTAATACAGAATTTAAAAAATTTAAAAAGTAAAGGATGTTCTTATTTTCCACTTTACTGTGAATACAGAAGCAACCGTTCTTTTACCATTTACGAGTGACTGCTTGACAGCTTGCCCTCATTCTCTAGAACATTCCTACTTCCTCTCATTCACTCCTCACAACGGATAAGCCATAAAAAGAATCAATAAAGGATTAAATTCATTAGCAATTTTATAGAGAACTGTTTCGTTGCATTTTTCTGTGCACACATTTCTATTTACAATATTTCCTATCCGATGGGCAAGTTTCCATCGATGAAACAATTGTATAGTCTTCTCTCCCCAGAGCCAGAACTTGCCACTCCTGTCTTATGAGCCGTCAGAGCACTAGTGAGCCACAGGGCTCTGGATGATGCTCCTTGAACGTGGAACTGAAGTTCTCACTGAGTTCACCCAGGAACATTTTAAAACCTGGGTGAAAACTTCAATTAAGTGCTTTTCAGGAGGTACATTTGCATTTCAACTACTTCTATATCCTTGGTGACCTTGGAGACTTAAGACTCTACAAAGGAAGAAAGTGTGATGTCTTTTAAATCCATTTTCCAGGTGAAGAAACTGAGATCCAGGAAGATGACGTCACTTGCTCGTCCTGACATTCCCTCAGGAGCTGTGGGTCCAAGTCAGGTTTTCTGAATTGAAATGTCCTGTCATTTTCACTTTACTGTGTTGCTTCCCAGATTCTTTTGGAGTTGACCACATGCTCTTTTACATTTACAGACACTATAAATGGTATTTTATAGGTTTTATAATTTTCTGTAAGACTGACTAATAACTAGGACACCTAATTTAGAAGGAGAAAAAGCTGGACTCCAGTGAATAAGCTGTATGGCAAGTGAGTGTTTGCTGACACTTCCAGGTAAAGGGACCTTTATTGCCACTGGACTTCTACTGTTTATATTAGATGTGAAAGTTCCATAAAGGCAAACGCTGCCTTGGGAAAACATTAAAATGCTACAAGTGAGTTTTGCTTTATTTAACTAACTGTCACCCTTCTTGGGAACCTATTAAAGTGTTCTTTTGCCTTTTAGGAATGCGTGAATGTTTTATTTCATGGGGCCTTCCAAAAAACCATCTTAGGATTTTCTTAGATATTAAAAATTCTGATCCTACGATATCAACATTGGAAGAAACCTCAGAGATAAAGTTCTCTCCCTTTCTTATCTCATGACTCCCTCCGCCACCTCCCTCAACTAGATACCAACCTGTCCTTAAGGGTGTAGCATAATCCCTCAAAAGGTGGCTCCTGTGCTTGGGGAAAAGACTGTTAGCTCTTTTTTTCATGTAATGAGCTATAATCTGCAGCTTTATAACTTTCACCTTCTTGTGCCAGTCGGTCCTCAGAGCCACAGAGATGGGGGGATATTTTGTAAACTGCAAAGCACTGCTCATGTATAAGCTGTTACAATAACACAGAATGCATCTAATCCTTCTACTTCAACGAGCACTACAGTTATTGGAGGCTTTAATGCGTGGCTTGGAGAAGGGCTTTAATCTTCCCATTGTTATCATCTAAACCCTTCACATTGCAAATGGACGTATATTTTTTGTTTAAATGAGTGTGCTCACTGTGCAAAAGCAGTTTCAAGATATCCCAGATGAACACACAGTCTCGGGGAAAACAGTGAGTTTGCAAGCCCAGCTTCTGGAGAAGTCTTGTCTGTCACACCACAGCTCACTTAGCCCATGTCCACAAAAATTCTGAAGCAACCCTTGATCCAGGTATTTGTAGCTATCCATCCCACCTCTGTTAATTTCTATTTCTCCCACAATAAATCACCACAAACTTAGTGCCTTCAAACAAGACCCATTTATTATCTTACTGCTCTAGAGATGAGAGTCCGACATGAATCTCCTTGGGCTAAAATCCTTTCCTTGTGCAGTAGGGCTGCCTTCTTTTCCGAAGGTTCTAGGAAAGAACCTGTTCCCTTGCCTCTTAGAGCGTCTAGAGGCTACCATATTCCTTGGCTCCTAGGGCCATTTCTCCATCTTCAAAGCCATCGACGTGACATCTTCCTGATCCTGTTTCTATCATCACATCTCTTTCTCCATCTCTCTCTGTTCTTTTGCCTTCCTCTTCTGCATTTAAGGGACCCTTTTTATTACCTTGAATCAATTTGGGTAATCTAGTATAATCCCCCTACTTTACGCTCAGTCGATTACCAAGTTTATTGTATTTTCAAACTTAATTTTTTATACCATGAAGCCAAACATGCTCACAGATTCTGAAGATTAGGACACAGACTTTTTTGGGGGGTGGGGGGGTGACTATTGTGTCTACCATTCTGAGCTTTCCAAAATCTTCCTTTTTCCTGGTTATCCATCCCTGTTTTCTTTCCTCACATAGCATGGTGTTTAACGTGTATCTTTCTGGTTGCTTTTTCCTGGGCTTTTGTTTATTAATGGTATATTGGGAACCGCTGTGAATCAGATGCTGCACTAGATGCTAAGGAGTGCATGCGCAGTAACAGATGACTACTCCCAAGAATTAGAAGGGCAGTGATAGAGATGTGTATGAGGCTCTATTGTGGACTATGTCTACCAGAGGCTGACTCTTAGAAAGAAATGATCACTCAGGAGGTTTAGACAGGGCTTTTGGATCAATACCTGTGGACAGAAAGGAAAGAAAGCAGAAGTGGACACAGAGAGAGGTTGATTTGTGAGCAGCTCTGCACTAGAAGCCTTTGGTGAACTGGTGGCTTGGTCTGATGGTGGAATGATCCTTCACAAGTGTTCCAGCTTGTAGCAAGAGTACAAGATCTGTGTATGCCTCCCATACCCATTCATATGATGGGTTCCCTGGGAAGCAGGCACAACCTTGGATGTGGCCATTCTCTTCAGCTGAGGCAACACCTGAAGGGGACTAACAGCTGAGGGTTGTTTTCTGGCAGCTCCCCAAGCAGCTGGGGTCATCTTCCTTCCTGTCTGAAAGGGGACTCAGGAGGGGTCACAGCTTTCATCTCAGATGCTGTGGAAGCTTTTAGCAAAAGCACTTCCCTGGTCTGGCCAAAGAAGGAAGCCAAGGGAGCGGCCCTGCATGCTCGGCTGGGCCTTGGTGTTGTTAAGAGGTGACCTGGCAGTCACAGCCTGGCCATAGCTTTCTCTTATTGAACCCAATCCCTCAGAGCACCAACATCAGTCAAGGTCACTATGACTGTGATAGATCAAGGCAAAACAAGGTCACTCTGTAATCACGTCGATAGTCAGACAAAAGTGAGAGAGTGGTCCAAGCTGGGAAAACAACCTCCAATCTTGGCTAGTACGAGAGACTGCTGCTTTTTCTTTTTTTGCCACAAAATAACAAATGCAGCTTTGGCTTTGCCTTCTTCTCCTGCTTTCTAGGTAAGAATTATTGAGATACTGAAGAATAGAATTAATTATGCTTATTTTCTGACAACATCTGATCCATAACAAAGCCCCACTGCCTTCATTCTTCCCCCCAAACCTAAGCCCAAATCCCATGATACTTCTTCCTAACACCCCTTAGCTGAGACACTTCCTGGTCCCTGATGTATGGGGTCTCTATTGTAGCAACGAGTTGCAAATTCAGAGTTTGTTGTGGGTATATTCCTGGGGGTTTTAGGCTAGAGGGTGTTGACTACTCTAAGCCCTTTGGTGCAGAAACTGTTCCTGACACATAGTCCTACAATAAATATTTGCTAGTAGAAGGCCATATTTGGATTTGAATTCCCAGTACTTTGAATATTCGGTAATGAATAACTTATTGGTAATCAGATGTGCAATATGTTTGCAGAGTTTGCTCATTGGTTGCTGAATGAGAAAATGAGCCTATTGTAAAAGGGTTAAAGACATTTTAGAAAAGGGGTTCAATAGAAGACATAGGGGAATAGGGCAAGATTAGGGTAATCAAAGTATTTCAGTGTAACCTGGGTATAGGGTGCTCAGGCATGGGGGGAGCAATTTCATGTGCAATAATGATTTTTTTCTAAAGAAATGTCTGTTTTTCTGAAACCAAAGAGGAGTCATATTAGTTTTTTTAGGTTGTGTGCTTCCTCTTCAGTGGTGATTAGAGGAGAGAGTTTTCCAGGTTAAGAGGTGTGATTGGCTAAGAGAATGGGATGATGATTACTAACTTACATCATTATGTGTCCTTGGGATTAGAGTATTCTCTAAGGAATCCAGTGCTGGCTGGAGTTGAGGGCGATGCACCTTCTGGCATGAGGATCTAGGGGATTCAGGTAACTTTTACTGTCTCTGGTTTGCTTCATTGGGACGTCATACTTCAGAAGCGTGGAGGTCTCTACCTCTGTGGCCCTGGGCTGAATTTAGTGAATTATCACTGACTCTGTTTTTCCTTTCATGTTCCTCCTAGAGAGTTTTCCTTTGAAATACTAAGTGAGAAGAGGCAGGCCAGGTCCTCCTGGAGACCACAGCTAATTGCAGGAGCATTTGGGAAGTCATAGGAGGACATTAGAGTTTTTGGGGGCCTGAGTCATGGGGACATTTCTGAGCTGTGCAGATACAGCAACAGAGAACATCTACTGTATTTGGCTGTGTTGCGCCTTTGAAACAAGATGCCGCCATTTTCAGGTTCCTGAAGCTTTCTGCACAGTTTTAAAGTAATACTGCCCATAGTGATCCTGTGAGAAATCACAGGTTTATGAACCTGTCAACTCCAAGAGTCCCTACTTCTGCTTGATCATCACCACCTTCAGGACATGGATTCACTAGAGAGAGACCTAGATGAAAAGACCCCTGCCCTTGAAATGATCACACAAGGCTTTGCCTTGAGGGTCAACCCCTAGCCTCGGACCCGTTCACATGCATCATAGTCTTTTGACCAGATTACTTTAGGGGAAGAAAAAACATACTTACACCATGCTTTTTGAGAAGACAGTGGCAAGAACATTCTTTCTGATTTTCTCAAACTAAAACTCACAAGAACTGTACCCTGAAAAGTTGAGAATCTATTCTTTACAAATTGATTCTGCTATTTTAACCTGCTTCTTGGGGTCATTTTAATTATATCTGAAAAATGAGTTAAGAGAAGCAAATGAATTGAATTTCCTTTTATAAGTAATTACAATGCAAATTTAAAACTGTTATACCCTGTTTCCTAGAAGTGACTGGGATGGAGATTTTCTCTCTCTCTTTTGATTCTCACATTTTCCCCTACTCATTTAGAAAAAGATGTAATGATTAAGTAGAAATGGAAAAGCAATAATAGGAAGTTAAGTATAAAAGGCAACTTAATTTCCTTGTTGCTCTGAACATTTATAGTGGTGTGTGGATTCTCATCAAAGTAGCTTAATTGTGGAAAACACTTCAATGCCTAGTTGAACTTTCTTTTCTTTTCTTGAAGATGAACTAATTTCAGAAGTTGTGCTAGTTTATTTCATGCACCTCAGTTCAGGTCCTTATCTGGTTGGGGTGCAGTGGAATGACATTTCTTAAATATTCTATATTGGTGCAAACAACAATGAACAGTCATGCTTATTTCTCATCATGATGCTGATTTTTTAAAGAAAAGACTTTCTGGGTCCAAGTTCATTTAATTAGTGGACACACAGTATGTCATTTCATCATTCAACAAACCTTCTTCGACAGTTGCACTGTTGCTGACCAAACTAAAATATATAGAGCACAGTTCCAAAATGAAGCAGACACCCACATGTGGCCCTAAAATGGAGAGGGAAGTACTCTTGCAATTTTATTTTTTAGAGATCTTTGCCTGTCAAATTGTAGTCTGTGGACCAGAAGCATCCACATCTCCAGGGAGCTTGTTAGTGCAGAATCTCAGGTCCTTCTACAGACCTGCTGAGTTGGAATATGCATTTATCAAAACTCTATGAATATTCATATACAAGATTAATATCTGAGAAGCACAGATATAGAACATTCTAGGCTCTAACTAGTCTTCTGTTTTCTTTTTTGTCCTCTCTGGCAAATAATATTATGTTATTCAGGCATCTTCACAAAAAATAATCTCAAGTCTCAGGGGCTTAAAAAATGAGTTTATTTTTCACCTCTTAGTTCATTGGAGATGGAGATGGCAGCAACCTTCTCCATGCAGTTATTCAGGGGCCAGTCACTCCATCCAGTGGCTTTTTTACCTGCCAGGGACCTTACAGTTCTCCACTGGACCCCCAATTCTAAGCTCCCGATGGAGAAAGGGCTAGAACATGGAGTAATATGCAGGACCTTTCATGGACCAGCAACTGAGGAGAGCCCATCACTTGTACCTGCATCTCACTGGTCATAACTCAGTCACATGGCCACATCCAGCTACAAGAGAGGCTGAGAAATGTCATCGTGTTGCGTAGAGGCACGAGGAAATGGTTATGGTAAACTTTTAGTCAGTCTCTGCCAGCATCCAGCCAAAATCTTATCACTTTCTGAACTGCTTCAGGCTAGGGGATGTCTTCTTTTCAATTCTTACAGCATTTATTATTCCGTCTTTTCATTTATATATTCCACAAATATCCTTGTATGTTATCTATTCAGAGAGGTAAGTCCTATTTCCCATTAGAATTTATAAGCACATGTAAGTCAGTGGTCACATCATTCCATTTTTTAAACACTCTGCAGAGCCAAGATTACTCTTATGCATGC